>CAJHUC010001883.1:0-20103 GCA_905146915.1 Ostreobium quekettii
AAGGGGCCACCTCTAGGCGAGAGGAAAGAGGCGAGGCGAGGAGCAAAGGAAAAGAGGCCGAGATGATATAGCAGCCAACTAGTGTAGAGGGGAAATGTAATGGATTTGCATTAAAGCGCTAATGTACTAGCCAGCGGGGGGCAGGCCGAGTTGTCAACAACTATCCCACCACACACTCCACCATGCCATACCTAACACACGCGCTTTGCAGCCAAGCCCTCAGGCTAAAGTTCCACTATTGCGGACAGGTACTCCAGCTGGTCCATCTCTTTTAGGGGCAGTAAGCTATTCCAGTTCCAGTTGTTCTCTTTGAATGCTCACAACGGCGACATGGTAGGATTCAACAATAGCTAAGGTTGGGTTTCTGCAAAGGGGGGCCATGGCTCGCACCCCCGCCAACGCCAGCAGCCACCCAACACGCGGCTTAAGACCACACAATGAACCAATTATTGTGCATCACTTCCGTACATGTACCGACCGCAGTTCGGTACTAGCGACTCCGCCTTGGCCAGTCACTGGCAACACTGTGTTGCGCACCGCACCGTTAAGTGCTAGGCCCGTGTTATTCTACCACAGGAGGGGCACGTTACGTGTTCAGCGCTGGTAAACATTGGTTTACCTTTGTGACAAAGAGTCTACCGATCATAACGAGCTCAAGATCTGTGCGTTCCCATGTTGCTGACTGCTCGTGTGAACGCTAACACGAAGAGTGATCCCCCCGATGGTTGGACCCACCCTGTCATTCAACACAACGCCATGCCTTGACTCCTTGGATCCCTGCTGTGCATCATGTACGCCCCCATGCCCAGCTCAGTGTACCTCGGCGTACCTCAGCGCCTCCGCCAGTGAGGGCGTTGACAATCGCTGCGCTGGCGCCCTCGTAACCTCCAGCAAACGCTCAGAACTCACTGCGAGCGCGCAGCGAGGGGCTCCAGCCCGACGGGCCCTGCGCCTGTCGCCCCGGCGGTGCACTGGCGAGCCCCATCAAATTCCTTCCACCTTCCCCTTGGAACGGGGCCCCCCGGCGGCCGATGAGCGGCACGAGAGGGCCAGTCCATTGACCGAGGCGCCGTGCGGGCCAGGGATTAGGCGGGGGAGGCGCAGGGTGCCGGGCGTAGACAGGCCGGCCCAGGCGCGCGCTGTGAGGCGCGCAGACCGCCGTGCCCCCGTGCGGCGGGGCCCTCCAGGCGCCGGAGGTGGATGACAGGGCGCGTCACGGCGGCGGAGCGCGCTGGCCCCGGGTCCGAGGGGCGCTTGCAAGCCTGGTGAGGGGCGCGCCACGCTGGCCGCGCGCGGGCGGCGGTTGCGGGGAGCCCGGCCTTGGCTGCGGATGGGTCCGTCCGTTGGTGTCCGGGGGCGGCCGTGGCGCCGCGGGGGCGCTCCGTGGACTCAGTGGGAGTCCCTGGCGCCCGGTTGAAAGCCCTCGGGCTGGCGGAGCTGATGCCGTCCATGTTTTGGCCGATCGCTGTGTCGGGAAGCCGCGGGCGCGCGAAAGGCGGTTGCGGGGAGTGGTTGGGGAGCAGGGTCGCGCTGACCGGTGTGCATTCTTATTGTTACGCGCGATGCTGTCCCCGTCGCGCCCGCGCTGTCGGTTGCCGCCCGTGGGCCTCCGTCCACAGCTGGGCCCCGTCCGCGCCGATCGCCAAGGCCGGGGCGGAGCCGGGCGCTTGGGCCTTGTGCGATAGGACCGCGTCGCCCAGCGAAGCGGCGGCCGACGGGGCAGGGGGCGGCGCATCAGGAGGGTACCGAAAGAGGCGTTGCGCAGTACGGGAGCCCCGACAGAGTCCCACGGGGTGGTCCCAGGGTCCCGCCCATCCGATCGGCAACCGGATGGGAGTGATCGCTCTTGAAGGCTTCTGTGTGCGGCCTTGGCGCAGAGGATCAGTGGCCCCTCTCGCGCCCGTCCGCGGGTGCGCGGACAGCAGCGCCTCCATTTCGACCGCGGAGGGGGAGATGAGCAGGCCCGACGGGGGCCGGGAAGCCATGCTGCTGCCCGCGCTGGACAAGGCGTCCGGCGGCGTCCAATGGAGCAGCGTGGCGCGCCTCGTGAACATGGTCCAGGAGGCCAACAGCATCTCGAAGCACCTGCGGTACTCGCTCAAGTCGCGCCTCACCTGCGGGGAGGAGCCCATCGTGCTCAACACGCTGACGGTGGGTGCCGCGCCCCCTCCCCGTCAACCGCCAGCCCGACCCGCCCGTCGCGCTCCTTCGACGCCCGCCGCGCCGATGGGCGCCAGGCCGGTCGATGCTCGCGGTATTAGTCATGGGCGTAACTGGCAACGCCCCAAGGGTGCCCGTGCCCTCGTTCCCTTCGACAGGGTGGGCCGCTGCCGCTGGGGCCAATCTCTTGGGCAGCGGGGCCGACCTGCGGTGACTTGGGGACCAGAATCTCCCCAGCTGGTCCAGGGCACCTTGTGTCGGGAGTCTCGGACGACTCTTTGACGCTCAGGGCGTTCTCGCGGTTCTGCCGCGCCGTTCGCGTCCTGCCGAACCCGCCCGGCGGCCGTGGCGCCAGCCCAGGGGTCGCTGACGAGCTGCTGCGCTGTGCCGCGTGCCCCCCCCCCCTTCCCTCCGCAGGTGCTGCACACCATCTCGTTGAACGGCTCCTTGGAGGTCCGGAGGCAGCTGTCCAACACGAAGCACCTCAAGCTGCTGGAGAAGGTGTACGCGTCGTTCTGCGCCGAGCTGGCCGCTGCGGCGGTCTGTCAGATGCTCGTGGACTGGACGTTCATGTTCAGGTCAGACCTGTGGCCGCTCGGCCGCGCCGCCTTGTGTTCTGCTGCCGAGGTGCGGTCAGGGCGCGGGTAAAAGCGCCAGTGGGCGCAAGAACAATTTGGCACTTCAACTTTGCGTAGTATTGGGGCCGCTGAACTTGGTTTCGGGCCATTCGGCTTGGCTTCCTGGCTGTCAAGACAAGATGAAAACCACCGAGAACTTCGAAAAGCACAATGAAATTCGTTCCCCAATCCAGCGAGCTGGGATTGCAGCAGGGGAACGGCGTCCAATCAACGAATTTGTGTCACCAGCTGCTCGTGGAGCACTGAGGGAATCTTCCAGTGAAGGTGTTAAAGGGCGCCAGGGTACTTCCAACGCACCCAGTGCTGGGTGCAGAGTCTGCTGACTGTAATGGCATTCCTTGCCATTCTGCATGGAGCAACATCCCTCATCAGCCTATCAAGTGGAGCAATGTTGTGAAGTGCACATCTGGCCCTTCAACTTTGCCAGCTGCAGTGATTCTACACTCCAGGACAATGAGTATTCAGTGTAGGGAGTATATGGGCATGAGTACTGCATGGGTGTGCTACCAGTGTCGTCCACTCCCCTCTATCCTGCCACAATGCGAGCAACAGGATCTTCTGCTCTAAGTTCTCACTGTATCTTCCCTGCCTCGAGGCCTTCACATTTCACAACTGTTTCACAAGGGCATGTCGGAATCCTGGCAAGAGTCTCTCATCAACTCCTTATTGGTGTTGCAGCCATGAAGAACTTGGGCAAAAGAGCGCGCGGCTTATGAAGCACCTGAGGTCAAAGGGTGCCCCTGCCCTGCGGGCCACAAGGGTGGCCACTGTGCGGCGGGAGGAGATGATGCTTGGTGCACCCATCCTGCGCTTTGTGCCTGGCATGGATTTTGCAGCACCGACCTCCACTGCCTCTGGTGATGTGCGCACAGGTTTGTTCCACTAGCAGCACATTTGTGCACATGGATGAGCTTGGTGGCTGTGGTTTGCTGTGGACCATGATAGTGATGAGTCTTCTCTGGAGGCATCGCCCTTTTACCTGTATGGCATTGAAAGGCTAGCATTTTGCGGCTTGCCCAGTGCATTGTGCTGCCTTACTTAACACAGATTTCCCTGTGTCTAGAAATGCTCTTTTGCTGCAATTGTTAGCAGTTGGCAATGCACTGCCCTCACAGAAGACGTTGTTGGTGTGTGCCTCTCATACTTGTCTACAATTGTTATTAGGCAACATCTCCTGCCGAGGAGTGAGTGCTTGTTCTGTCATGATTTTGACGAGTGGAACGAAGTGAATTCTGCATTGTGTAGAGGCAGGAAAGACTCACACACTTGGTATGAGAGGAGTTTTCCCAACACATGTGCATCCTTTGGTCTTTGTGTGACTTGCTTCTCCTCTTCCACATAGCTGCTGTGGCTCATCCGATGCACTAATGTCCTATAGGCGGTTCTCAAAATGAAAATGGCGACTCAGCACCCACACGGGGATCCAAGTTGTCGAAACTGAAGAGGCTGTTCTCCAGGGCGCCATCGACGCCTGTGCGAATGCGTGAGACAATGTCGCTGCAGACAGAGAATCCACGAAACAGTCGATGGGGAAACAAGCAAAAGGACAAAACACCAGCCTGGGTGCGTAAGACTTGCATTGCACGTTCTCTTCGATATCCGATGGTGGGCTATTGAGGAAGGTGTATCTGGCAGCACATGGCCCATCATCAATGGATGTTGTTATGGTGTGGTCATCCCAAGCTTGCACCAACTTATTTCTGTACCTATTTGGCACATGGCCAGTGTTAGCGTCTGCAATGGGCTGAAATGGAGACATGACTTACAATCTGGATCAGGGCTGTACTTTACCATCCGTGGACGCAACATTATCTTCGATGCCAGTTTTTTGTTGCGTTCCTTATGTTTGCCTGGATTGTGCTTCTGTGCACAGGTGGAGGAGATGTTAGCCAGAATGCCAGTGGATGCTAGTGATTTGATGGAGGTGGTTGGCAGCATCGAGACTCTGAGAGAGTCTGGGGGCTCAGAGTCAGACATTTCTGGAATGATGGCGGCAACAGAGCCCCTTGCAAAGAAGGTCATCACATGGCACAATTGGGCACAGGTATGCCTCTTTGGTAAGGGTGACACACTGTGCTGGTTGTCCAGTGGTTGTGTAACCAGTGTGTCGAAGTGCAGCCAGTGGGCAGACAAGATGTCACTCTTTGGCTCAATTTGTTCAGAGCCAACCTGATGGTCTAGAAGATTCGATCGAAATTGTTTCACGGCAATGCTTTTCACAATAGGACACAGCACATAATGTCAGTCCGAGCTTCCCATGTGTGCTGCTGCTGCAGGAGTTGGTAGCATCCCAAATGGACAGCATTGCAGCAGACATGATGACTGGCACCCGACAGGCCACCTCAAAACACACAAACCTCACACTGGATAGCAGCAAGCTCACCAAATTGCTGGAAGCCGATGATGAAGTCCAACACGTTGTGGAGGCGTGGAAGCAGCTAGAGCGGCAGGTGTCTGGTCAGTCCCGTTCTGTGCACACAGCAGGTGAGGGTAGCATCCCTTTGTCGCCACAGGCATTCTGCTGTTTGCCTTGTGGTGGGGGGTGGATTGATGGTATTGCTACCTCCCCTTTGCAGTGGATATGCCAGGTGTGGCTGGTGGCCCCAACAGCTCCTACCTTTGGTTGCTGCATTCCCTTGTACTACTATCTGCTGCTGCTCACTGTGGATAATGATGAAATCCCACGTGAAGTGGGATTGGAGCTGGAGCATTGTTGTGCTTTGATTTAGCGATGCATATCTCAGAGGCATTGGCAACAAATACAACGTTCGTATGTGTCGTTGAGTCTATTTTTTTGTGGATGTCCAGGTCCAGACACAGCGGCCATTGTGAGACGCTCTGTCTCAGTCGTGGCCCCTACGACGATACACAGAAAGTCTGTTGAAGAATCGCCCAACTCATGCACTGCTGTTGAAAACTTTAACCGTGCTTTGCACACTGCAGACTCCGCCACTCCCCGCAAGCGCACACCCCGCACGCCCAGGATGCTAAAGCTGCCCAACACCCCAACTGGCCAAGATTTGTGCTACGACCAAAGATCTGGGGACTATGCTGGGACCTGCGATGAAACAGATCATACTCCTGTGTCTTGCTGTACAGACGAGTCAGGGACGCCCTTTGGGATCGACTTGGAGATGAGAACGATGGCCACTGCCGAAGAGAGTTACTCTTATGAGGCGATCCATGGTTCCAGTCGCTTGGCTACAGTGGCTGTCGACCCCAGACATAAGCCAAGTTCGGAATGGAGGCCTGTGGAGGAGAACTTCCCACAGCTGTTACCTGAGGATACCATAACCTTCTCCAGACCTGCTGAAACCTACGCCACAGCCCGAGCAAACATAAAGGAAATGGAGGAGGACTTGCGTAATTTTGGCATGGAGCCACATTCGCAATCCCCAAGGAGGGCCGACGAAGATGCGTATGTGAACCTGCCAGGCCATGCCGGGCCCTCTGGAATCAGAGGTCATAAGCAGAACGAGAGTGCATATAGGAATCAAAATAATCCCTTTCTCAGGGCTTCTCCTGTGGAATATTCACATGCCGGGCAAGACTGCAATGTGTGGGCTGACGCTGATGTGGTAAAGCCGGTGCAGAGGCAAACAGCTGCTGTGGTGTCACCATTTCAACAGCCATCAAGTTCGGCGAGCAGGAGCCTCCCTCCCCAGGAGGCAGTGCCTGTTGATGTTAGGCAAAGGCAGTCGTTCCAAATCGAGGAGAACTCCAGCATGCCCCCAAGAGACACCTCCCCAGAGGCAGAGCCATCCATGGCCATCCATGTGGAAAGAGACAGCCAAGAGGAACCCACACGGCTGCAGGAGCTGTCTTCCTCATTTGTTGGGATATGTGTGGAGGAGGCTGAGCAACACGATGACAGAGCTGCAACTGCAACATCGGCTGGCTTGTCGCCAATTCGCGGCAGGCGTGTCACCCCCACACCTGCTGATAGGGCACAAGGCCGTGATGATAAGTTCAATCGCAAAACTGAACGCAGGGTGCGCACTAGGCTGGACAGGACGAGGCGTGGTGCCGGACACAGGCAGAATGCTGCCAAGTTCGACGTGTACAAGAGGCAACCATTTGGCGACCTTGCGGCAGAAGGCAGGGGCAGGTAAGCCTTGGGCCCTTTCCACAATGTGAAGATATGCTTGCTGCACAACCCTGGCTTGCCAGCGGAATGTGCCTAGCTGTTTGCACCATTGACTGCACTGCCTGCCTCCCTTGCAGCGCTCGGACAGGCTCAGTGGACAGGCTCAAAGCATGACAAATCCCACTGCCCAAATAGTGGAAGTGGAAGTGCCCCAGCCCCAAATTGCGCCATTTGGTGGATCATTGTCTGCGGCATCAGCTCTGGTTGTCAGCCTTAGCACTCACTTGATCCTGCTGCTTGTTTCAGCCCATTGAATGACGGGGAAGCTGAGAACCGGCCTAACAGGCCACGACACCGCT
Organism: Ostreobium quekettii; assembly: GCA_905146915.1. Taxonomy (NCBI): domain Eukaryota; kingdom Viridiplantae; phylum Chlorophyta; class Ulvophyceae; order Bryopsidales; family Ostreobiaceae; genus Ostreobium; species Ostreobium quekettii. The sequence continues at coordinate 7,245 of CAJHUC010001883.1, forward strand.
CGCCCCACCCCTCACCGCAGCGGTCGGCTGAGCAGCAAGTGGCGACCAAGAAGAAGCGCATAGTGCGAAGGGCGCACAAGAGGACACGGTCGCGCGATGGCGGTCGACATTCTGTCCCACTGCTGGGGTTAGAAAATAAACTGTTGCTCAGGGAAGGAGGCGCTGCCCCCAAGATTGTGAGGGCTTCGCTGGATGCCCTGCGGGAGCAGCGCGGCCACAGGATACCGGCCCTGCGGGTTCGCTTCACCCAGGCGCACTTGAAAGAAGTGCTGGAGAAAGTGGCGGACAGGGGAGACATCTAAGAGATTCGCTGAGATGCCTCACGGGGTTGTGTGACAATAAGAGGTCTATGCCCGTATGGATGTTGGGCAGTGGAACCGGCAGCCCTGTCTTACTGGAGCGAAGGGCGCCCCGAGGTGACAGGCGTATAAAGTTGGCTTGGGACGCGTGTGGATCTTCGTCCCCAACGGAGCCTGGCGGAAGGATGTGTGTATCTCGCCGTCATAAAATGGTGGGGTCATCTCCCCGGGCGAGCATAATGTTCGAATGATCAGATGACATGTAAGGGACTGTATTTTTTGCATTTAGCTGTTGTGGTTCTCTGTCGCCCACGGCTTGTGGGAGATGCTGGTTAGTTATGATTAGCTCGGGTAGGATGGATGTGGTGGTTCACGACATGTAGCTGTTCAGATAAGCGGGAGACTTTACCCGGGACGAGTGGTGCTGGAGCAGATGTTTGGAACTCATAGTTGGAAACTTGTATTTAGCGCACGTACACTGCTTCAGTCCACTGGTGAAATGGACCCCAAGCACGGCTTACACTATGCAGTCTGGTCCCATTTAAAACCTTGTTCATCGCTATTCTGAGATTTCAACAGTGCAGCATGGCTTACACATGGATCGTATTTTTATGAAATGGCCACTTTTCTGCCCGTGGTTGAAGACCAAGTAGCCATGACCTGTGAAGCCTATTTGCCTGACAGCGATGGCGTAGGGACGTGGAAAAGTGTGGGTTCCGCATTGTAGGGCAGCGTTTCCACCCAACTTCACAGTGTTGGCTGTTGAAGATTTCGAGATATTGGCCTCTGCTGACAAATCCTGGGTTGGCATGGCTCCCACTATTTCAATGTGCTCATTCATCGAAATTGCCAACACTTACTGTGAAGGGCGCTATGGCGATTTTGTCAAATTTGGCGTCAAGTTGGCGTTGATATCCAGGGTAATTATTGTGCACATCACCCAGTTGGATAGCGTGAAAATGGCGGCAACAGCTCCTGTAAATGTCTGGCAAACACAGGCAGAAACGAAATGAAACGAAGGAAAGGAGTTCCCAGTGTAAACATGTTCAATGGCCATCGTGTGTGCCTGCCGATTATGGCTGGTGAGTCACGGCCACGTATGTATGAGTCAGAGCGAACGTCCGATCCAAACGCCCAGACAAAGGCACCCAGGTGGCACGCAGCAACCCACTACAATCCCAAGCGCAAATGTGCAGAGAAGTTGAAAGTGATTAGGGCAGCTGACTGAGCTGGAAATGAGTCCTGTCACAGGCTGCGACGCGATAGATGTTGTTCCGTCCGTCTGCCTAAGCTGCCCGTGCCTTATGCGCTCCGAATTCCACAGGAAACGCAACTGACCTTTAACCCGTACAAGTTCCCTAGCCAAATTGGCCAGCTGCAATGACTCACCACACATTGGAGAGCAAAAGATGCGCCAGACCAGTTCACTCACTTTCTGAACTAGCCTAGCAAGCCTCATGGTCAGAATTGGGCCATAGGCAAATAGATTGATACAAACCACAGTAAGTAACGCAGCACCAACCGCTTTCTAAAGTTGGAATAGTTGGTTAGTGTTTATGAACACGCCCAGCCAGTCATTGGTATTGTTTCAAGGACTATGAACACTACCCAAAGATACCAACATGTCATCTGCATGTACTCTGACGTCCAGTTTGCTATTCGCTTTGCACACACCTTCGTACAATTCAGTTGTCAACGAATTCCTTGGGCAGTTCCTTCCAATATTCTTGCAGCTCTCGAACCTGATTCCTGCTGTCGTTGAAATTCTCGCGTTCTTTCTTGTAGTTCAACCTTGGCAAGAGCTGGCTAGCACTCGGTCTTGACACGCTTTGAAGGAGGGGTTTCTGCCTCACAGAGTTTTGTGTGGTTTTCGTTATCTTTCCTGGGTTGGCTCATGACCTAGATGAGGACTATGGGCAGGATTCAACACAACGTGCAATAATGTGTAATCGAATTTCAATGTTCTCAAAATAGTGTTCTGGATTGGCTCGCACCTCATTGGACCTCTGTGAGGCAGAGATTCCCTTCGTATACTTGCGACACTTACCGAAGTATGCAACACTATTTTAACTCTACCCTTTAAGGTGCTCACCTTCAGGTCCTGTTGGACCCACACACACGTTCTTTTCTAGGTCAATATGGTTGAACACCCCTTTAAAGGGTATGCGTTCGATGTACAATTCAACGAACCATAACTAGACGTTTTGTAAATGATTCCAAATCCAATTCCTGATCAGTCACTTTAATAATTTAGTAGGGGCCGCGAAGGCGTTCCTACTGAGTACTGGGCCTAGCTTGGGACATTGTAGGCTTCCCAAATAGTCGAGGCCTTAGGCTTCACAGTTCCCAATAGATTAGCATTAACATATTTTCACCTTTAAGTACTGTACAAAGAATTTGATCCAAAACTCAGTTTCAACACAATCTTCCATGGATTGCAACTTGTTTCACAAAGATTGAGGCTCTTCCTTTCCTTGGCCTCCTTGTGTATGGGCTCAAAGCCAAACCTAACCCGGTTGTCCAAATGGGGCACAACCCCTCTATTTATACCCCTTGTGCACCCCCAGCCGCCTCCAATGACTCTAAGGAAGATTCCTGAATGTTCGGGATCATCTCTTGATCAACCTTTCTCCCCCTTGCCTTTCCCATCATTTGTCAGGTCTCAACATGCTTGATTCAGACCAATTCCTGAGTGTTCCTTGTCAACCTATCACTTCTCAGCCAATATCACTTTCACAGGTCACCTTGGAATTGAACTTGATCCACATTCACCCCAATATATCAGGCGACCGCAACCATTCCCTACGTAACGTCTCATCAATCACTCTATTCAATTTATTTGACACCCATCACTTTGTTGCCATCTTGGATTTATATTAAAGCGGCCCTTTTCAAGCCACTTCAAAGACCCAACAAATCAACCCCACTGGTTGTGATCAAGGTTGTTACCAGGTACACACTCATCAATTAGCCAATGGATATGTGGATTATCAATACGGTTTGTTAGTTCTTATGGCACATCATTTCAGCCGCCAAATTAAATCAAATGGTTATTGCAACCTATAGGTGTTGCCTGACCATTTTGTTTTATGACCAAGTCAGCTGGCAGAGATGGGTAAAAAGGTTTTGTGACTAAGCGCTAATGTATGTGCTACTTTCGCTGCCAAGACAATTTTAATGCTAGCACACAGGCTCCAAACATAATCCACTTAGGCTACATACCATAACCAGTAATAGCAAATAGTTCCAAGTGCCAGGGGCCACCAATCTACTGATTACTTGGCTACTTCACTCGCTTATTCCTAAAGGTGTATGAGGGCTCAAAACAGCCAGTTGCTCACATTCAACCGAACTTTTGGCCAGTTCCTCACCAACAAATCACTTCCAATAAGAACAATACTAGCAATATGAAAATAAGCAAGAATTCACAAAGCCAAAAATAGAATCTGTTTGGTTGTTGATGGCTGCTGATCCCAGCCGGATGCTTGCTAGATCAGCACTGATTGCTCCAAGGAGTTGTTCACCAAGTAGCCACAAGCAACAAAGAGGTACAAGCAGGAGATGGGACACAATACCAACACTCACATACACCAGGCATACATGCAGGTCTTGCAGGTACCACTGCACGCCCAAGAAAGTTGTCATGTATGCACCACGTCCTGTGCTACATGCGACAATACCCCCGGCATCTTTTTCACCCTCCTGCTCATGGCATGGCACTCCCTGCGTCCTGTAAGCCTCCACAACAGGTTTGGGCTATCACACACTAGCGCGCACTCTCACATGTCACATTCAACAGTTTGCAAGACTTACCGACAATTGGTCCGTCCATTTCTATATGGGTCACATCACAACATCAGGACAAAGAAAAAAGGTGGCGCCACCACCACCACGCCCCTACTCTTATCACCCTTGATTTTTCCAATCATCAACGCCATCAAACAAATATCAAGCCCCCACATGGGGTCACTGTTATGCACATTGGCTTGATGTGGGGGTAGAGGTGGGCCATCTAGGAACGGAGACGGGGATGGGAACCATCCGAGTCCCCATCCTTGGGCCGGCAGGCCCAGGAACGGCCAGGGATGGGTCCGTCCTTGGGCTGGAACGGACTGGGACGGATCTGGAACGGTGTCCAACCATCCCAATTCCATTCCAGCGCAGTACAGCCTACCTAGAAGTCCATTCTTGTACTGCCCAAGGCCGGTCTAGACTCCGTTCCAGGCCGTTCCGAAGGCCATCCCAGGCCATCCTAGAACCCGTTCCGGAGGTTGTTCCATAGTACATACCAACATCAAATTCATGCATGGACCAATAAGAATGCAGCGATGAGATTCGATGCGTGGGCCACAAACGCGGTGCCCCTGACCCCCTGCAGCATAGTTTGCGCCTATTGTGATGGGTGGCAAGACCAAGCAGACGCAGCGGCGGCAGCATGTGAAGGCCGGGGAGTCACGGCCCCTGGCCCGACGTCACCAAGGCGGCCCCCCACGGTTTGCGGTAGGGGATGCCCGGGGCCAGACAGAGGGGTGCCCGGAAAGGCATTCCCCCACCCCCCAAGGTGAGGGATCCGGGCATGCGGGGATGGCGGTGGCAGCGGTAGGGGGGGGAGGCCAGGGGGCGTCTGTTGGCAGCAGCGCCCCACTCCCGGACCTGTTTGACTTTGCGCATTTGGGGACAGGGGACGTGGGGGACTCGGATCTGGAACCCAGTGCAGAGGGGCTATGGACCTACAACAACTGCCAGCTGTTGGGGCATCTGAAGGGCTATTGCCGGCCGGGGATCCCGAGGGCGCATCAGTGAGCGGCAGGGTGGGGTCTGCATCTGTGCCAGTGGCGACACCTGGGGGCCCGTTGACGGCATCGGGGGCTGCCTCTGGAAGCGGGGTGAAACGCGCGGCCGGCGGCGAGGGCAGGAATGCACCCTCAAGGGCAAAGCGGGCCTGAACGGAGGGAGGGGTTGGGGTGAGGGTTGCCTCTGGCAGCAATAAATGTGTGTCCCCACCGTTGGGGCCTGGGCAGAGCGGCAGCCGGTGGGTGAAGTCATTGTATGTGGAAGAGGAGGGGCGGCCTGGCATCTTTGCAAGATACAACAATGTTACGGGGAAGGAAGACGACCACAACAAGATCATTTGCCACATATGTGGCAAAGGGATTTCCTTCAAGTTGTCATCCTTCTTGACTGCGGAAAAGCATATGGGGCACCACAAGGTCACGTGGCGGATGCTGTCCGTTGCCGTGGAGCTGGCAGACAAAGCACGGGCGGATGGTGTCGCTTTTCCCATGGCTGAGTTTCTTGCGCGGACGGCTGAGGAGGGCCGCGAGGTGGGAGTGGCACAGTACATGCAGCAGGAGGCCTTTGCCACAGGAACCGCCCGTGCCCGTGCCCGTGCCCGTGCCCGCCGTGGCAGCAAATGCGGTCAACGATCACCCACTGGATCACAGCGGATAGCATTCAGCTATCCGTTGTTGAGTCTCCAAACTTCCGCCGCATGTGCAAGGCACTCAACGACCGCTACCCCTCCTTCAGCCAGAAGGCCATCACCAATGAGGTCCGCTGTTACCACGTCGTCGTATGCATTGTGTGCAATATGTTCTGTTGTCCCATGGTGTCCATATGATATAGTCCGTAGCACACAACTGTGTTGGTTGTCGGCCTAAAAATAGTGTCTTTGTTGTTATTGCAGGTGGCATCCATGCACCGTCAGGCAGTGCAGAAGCTCCGGGGGATGGAGGAGTGGAATAAGGTGTGGCCGGCCTTCACCTACGACCTTTGGTGCTCTCGCACACGGCGAGAGTATTTTTTAATGACCATGCACTGGGTGGCGTGGTTTTCGGTGTGTTCGCGGGCGATGCTCCCGCCGAGGCGCCCGATGGGGCCGCGGGGCCCCCTCCGCCGGATGGCCGGCGGGCTTTGCGGGGCGCTCGTCTTCTTCGGATGCGCAGTGTGGGCCCAGGCCTGCAGATTGGCCGGGCGCGGGGCGGCCGTACGCGCAGTGGGTGCGCGCGGTGCCTTGCGGCCTGCGGGTGCAGCCGCTGGGAGGCGAGAGTGGGCACGAATGGAATTACAGGCTGACATGCGGGGTCGGTCACATGACCCCTGCATGCAGCAGTACACAATCGACAGAACAGCGTATCGAATGTACCCGTATCGATAGTATCTCATCCCCGAGTACGGTAGGGGCCCAACCGCAAGTACTGGAACTTCTATAAGCCATAACTTCACTACCGCTAACCCGTTTGGGATGATCCAAAGACCTATGGAAAGCTAACAGCCTCCTCTATCCCATCTAGGTACAATCTTGTGTCAATTATCACTTCCTAGTGAATAATTGGAGTAAACCGGCTACCCGCTAGTAGTTTACACAACAGTACTCCCCCCTGGGGGTAGTTTCGCCCTCGAAATGTCTAAGCGAAACCCAATGGCCTAGTTGTCCTCAACGGGCCGGTCCCTCTTGATCATCTTCTTGAGTTCTTCTGGGTAAGTGAAATTTTCCTCTGGAGTCCAGGTAGCGTCGTCCAACGAATAATCTTTCCAGAGCACTAAGTACTCCTTACGCCTCCTGGAACTGGGTCCTGCCCACCGCCAACGCAGTAATTTCTCGACATCATACGGCTCATCCTCTGCGGGCTCTATATCCTCAATCTGACCCTCCTGAGTAGGGTGCGTCCACTGGCTGGTTCTAAAAGGACGCAGTAAGCTGATGTGGAATATGTTGTGAATCTTCCACTTCTCAGGGAGGTCAAGTTCGTAGGCCACTGGTCCCACCTGACGAACCACAAAGAAAGGCCCAACGAATCGCCTCTTCAACTTACGGATAGGTGCATTCTTCAAGTTTAAATGCTCAGTCGATAGTAGCACCTGATCCCCACTACTCAGCCTCAGTTCCCTTCTCTTCTGGTCAGCTTGGGACTTCATCCTGTCTTTAGCCCGATTCAAAAATTTCAGAGCCGTTGAGAAATTCCTTTTGATCCGGTCCACAAATTGGTTGACCCCTTCAATCATGGTGGAGTCGTGATCCCGGATAAGGTCCATGGGTGTACACGGATGGAAACCGTAGTTCAGATAAAACGGCGTGTACCCCGTGGCCTGCGTCGGACTGTTGTTGATCACGAATTCAACAGTAGACAACATCTTCTCCCAGTTCGACCCCTTCTGCCCGGCATGCAAGGTACAGCATAGGACCATCTCGACCACCCTGTTCATCGCCTCAGTCTGACCATCTGTCTGAGGGTGGTATGCGCTGGACATCCTCAGAGAGCTTCCCAGAACGTTCCATAGTTCTTTCCAGAACTTGGATATAAACCGTGGGTCTCTGTCGCTCACAATAGAACGTGGGATCCCATGAAGTTTCCCTACTGTAGTCCAGTAGACACGGGCAGTGTCAGCAGCATTGATTGTCTGCTTGACGGGTGCAAGGTGCACCATCTTGGTGACCCTGTCTATGACAGTAAGAATCCCGTCGTTCTCATTCTCTGATTTTGGAAGACCCATGATGAAATCCAAGCTCACGTCTGCCCACTTTTGTTCTGGGAGCTTGAGCGGCTGTAGGAGTCCAGCAGGCACACGGTGGACGGCCTTCTCATGCTGGCACACTGGGCACCCCATCACAAAGTCTCTGATATCAAGGGTGTGCTCAGGCCAGTAGAATGTCTTTTGTATGTTCTTCAATGTTTTGTGGTAGCCCAGATGTCTTGAATAAGGGACCTCATGAAGTTCCCTCATTATTTGTTCCTTGATGTCTGGAACATCTGGAACCACCAGCCGCCACTGTGATCCCTGGTGCCTGTCGCTGTCCTTCATCTCCAAAAATCCTCTCATCAGCCGGAAGGATCGACCTCCAATGGTTACCACATTTTCTTGAACAGACTCCAGTTGGGATATGATGTCTGCCCAACGAGTGTCCTGTCTTATGCCACTTTTAATCCTCTCCCTCATCTCTCTTGCCAAGGATATGCGAGACCTTGTGACCAAAATTGAAGGTCCCACTTCTTCGTCTTGACCCCCCACTTGGGTCACCTCCGGTCTACTCTTCGCAAAAATTTGATCCAATTTTTTCTGGATCTCATCATCAGACGGCTTTTCACTTAACATCAGCCTTTTAACCAACGACTCCTCTTCCTCACGGACGTTCATCAATTCTTTGATGTCCTTGATGCTTTGTCTAGTGAGGAAGTCAGCAGGGTTCTTCTTTCCTGGTATGTGGACCAGGTCGCAGTCATACCCCTGCAAAACCTGTACCCATTTCCATATTCGCCTGTTGACTGCTGGCTGATTGGGTAGGTTTTTCAACGAGTCGTGGTCGGTCTGGATGGTGAAATGTCGGCATGCAAGATAATGCCTCCACTTCCCCACTGCCCACACGATTCCCAGCAGTTCCCGCTCGTATGCGCCATATCGTGTCTCCGCAGGATTCAGCTTTCTACTCTCATAGCAAATCGGCTGAAGTCCTGAGCCGAAATCCTGCTGGAGTATTGCGCCAACTGACACCTCTGAAGCATCGGTGGTGACAGTGAATTCCCTCTCAAAGTCGGGTAACTGCAGGACGGGGGCGGTGACCATTGCCTTCTTGAGACCATTAAAGGCCATCTCCTCCTGGTCACCCCAGATCCAAGGCTTGTCCTTTTTTGTAAGGTCCGTAAGGGGTGCAGCAATCTCGGAAAACCACCGGATAAATTTCCGGTGGAAGCTGCAGAGCCCTAAGAAAGACCTGACGTCTGTGACGCTTTCTGGCGTTGGCCAATCCAAAATTGCCTTGACTTTTGATAGTGACGGTTTGATGCCATCCTTCCCAACATCAAAGCCAAGGTATTCGACTTCAGTTCTGAAGAAGTCGCACTTCGGCAGGCGTCCGAAGAACTTCTCCGATTGTAGTCGGTCCAAAACTGCCTTTATGTGCTTGAGGTGTTCTTCCTTGGTACGACTGAATATCAAAATGTCGTCCAGGAATACCAACACAAAATTGTCCAGACCATCTCTCAGTAAATGATTCATTATCCTCTAGAACGTGGCTGGTGCATTGCAGAGGCCGAAGGGCATCACTGTGTACTCAAATGAACCATATCTGGACACAAACGCCGTTTTGTGTATATCCGCCTCCTTCACCCGGATCTGATGGTATCCGGAGGACAGATCAATCTTTGTGAAGTACTGGGCGCCGTGCAGACGGTCCATGAGCTCCTCGACCTTCGGGAGCGGGTACCGATTCTTGGTCGTTATTTTGTTCAGAGCCCTGTAGTCAATGCATAGTCTCCACTTCCCGTCCTTCTTTGGAATGAAAAGGACAGGAGCTCCGTAAGGGCTTGTGCTGGGCCGAATCCACCCCTGTGCCAAGAGATTATCAATTTGACGCCTTAACTCATCCATCTCAGCCACACTTAGCCTGTATGGGCTTTTGTGTGGTGGCGTAGCCCCAGGCGTCGTCTCAATCTCATGGTCAACCACTCTTTTCGGGGGTGGCCCATACGGCAGCTTGTCAGGGAAAACATCCTTGTACTCCTCCAAAATTCCTTTTAGTTCATCCCTGACAGCTGGGTCGGCCTCTTGCACTTTCTTTTGAATGACCTCAGCAATCGGTACCTCTGTTTTCACCGGTCCGGTTTCCTTCATCAACCGACGGCGTTCTCCCTCTGTCTGGCCCTTGGCTGCACCAGCCTTGGTCTTGGACTTTGCCTTTTTCCTCTCAGGCAGTCCGGCTGTTGGCCTTATTAAACACAGGAGCATGGGCAAGTCACTTTTGTTTGCCCACTTAGCTGCTTGCCTCACTGACATAAAGTCAATCTTCGGGCGTACAGGTTGGCTGACAACACGTCCAGCCACCTTGACTTGCCTCCTGTGCCCGCCTTCGGATTTTCCCGGAGATTTTTCTCGTTCATTTGGCGAAGATGTTTCTGGTACTCCCCCCTGGGGAGACTCAACCGCCCTCGGTGAGTTACGACCAGCCATTGCCTCATGGTCTAGTGTATGCGCCCACTCCTGTACCGAGATAGTTGGTTCCCAGAATGATGGAGAACTCAACTTGGCGAGCTGATGACCCCAGTCTGAATCAGGCTCGTTCCCAGAATGATGAGGAGAGAAAACGTGCTGGAGACCAGTAAGGCCACGGTCAATAATCTTGCAGGATGCATTTTGCGGTGTCTCAATTCCCTGAACCACCTCGAGTTTGTTCCCATTTCGCAAAACCAGGGAATTGGTCCTCCAGTCGACCAGCAGGTTGACCATATCTAGCCAGTCCCGACCGAGAATAATGTCAATCCCGACCATCAGCGGGACCGCCGTCAGTGACACCTTACTGACCGTGTTGCCGATACATATCAGCACGTCTGGTGCGATTCCCGTGGAGACTACTGTTGCTCCATTTGCCAATTCTAGGGATGAATACGCACCAACGAATGACAATGGTGGTCTGGTTTTGATCTGGTCACTCACAAATGATCGAGTGGCCCCAGAATCCACCAAAGCTGACACACGTGTGTCATTAATCACTGCTCTAAGGATCAGGAGCAAGTGATCCCGTGCTACTGGCTCAGGGTCTGACCTCCCCTCAGCAATGAGCTCAGTAGTAGCTTCCTTCCGCTGAATCAGGCATTTGGGGACTCCCGCCATGTCTGACAGGAATTCAGTCGCCTTTGCAGGCGCCCCAACAGCTTGCCCCTGGGAAGCTAAGGTAACCCTCTGTGCTGCATGGCGTCTCCGTCGACGTCGACATCTCTCCACCCTGCGCCGCCACTGCCTCGACCGAAGTTGGCGCTTTTTCTGCCACGCACTGAGGTATGTCTGTGTAGTCCAGTCTTTCTGGCAAGACGGGGCTATGATGACTGGGTACTCTTCTGGCTGAACAGAGCTGAATTCAGTCAGTCTCCTTGCCTCTGATGCAAGGAAGCACCCCTCTGACACGGAGGCATGCCGAGCCTCCTCCCGGTTCATCTGACCGGCCATCCCTCTGAGTCCTGTCCTGGTGGTAATCACAACCACCCTGGGCTTTCCCTGACTCAAGCCCTGTCCACAGTGTCCAGACCCTCCAGCATCTAGTCTCGGGTGGAATTGTGACTTATGCTGTTGAGGGGGACGGGCTGAGACAGTGTGCCCTTTCCCGCATAGTGATCCTGGGAACGAATCTACTGTGGATGAATGGTAACCAGTAGACTTTGGCAGTATTTCCTTCTCATTCGTTTGACATTGAGATTTGCCACTTTTCTTGGCTCTTTTTCTTGCCTTCCTGCCTTTCTGCCTGTTGCCGATTGTCTTGCACGAGGAGCCTTTTCTTTTTACATCCTCTGTTCCACACGAATAGTACTCATAGGCGTCCTCCAATCGAGCGACCAACTTCTCAGCCTCATGCAACGTTTTGGGGTTGGCCTTGGTAGCTTCCAGCCTGAACGGCTGCCTAAGACCGAGGATCCATTGATGCAGGGCCGTTTTCACATCGTATCCCGGCACTCTGTTCATCAAAGACCTCATGCGCCCCATGTACGATAGCGCATCCTCACCCCGACGCTGATATAAACGGAGAAGCTCAAGCCTCGCGCGTGTTTCCCTCACGGGACTCTCAAACTGCGTCTTTAGGAGGTTTTTGATGTCCTCCACCGTTTTAGGCTTTTTATTCCCCCGTGAAACAAGCTCTGCATCCCACCAAATCCTCGCATTGCCCGCCAGCTGCAAAATGATGTATGACACTGCTTGGCGTTCAGAACACTGCACAAAATCGAGGTAATTCTCAACAGTTCTGAGCCAAAAGTTCACGTCCTGGCCTTTATCCCCGGTGAACAAGGGTGGTTCACGCGGTTTGATCTGTACTGTCAAGTTCGAGGCCGAGTGACGTGGCAGTGTCGATCTCAATAGCTGTGAAAACCTCCAGTGACCGTCTGTCTGATCAGCCATCGTACGCTGAGGCAAAACTGGCAAAGAATATGAGGTACTGGGTCCTACGGTCTCTCCCATGTCATGTCGGTCTCCCTGCTGAACTACCGACAAAAATCCAGCAGAAAGTGGAGAGCGTGGTCTCAGCTGGTCAACATTTGGTCTAACCAGCGTACCCGAGATAGGTCCAGTCTGCAGTTCTGTCTGTGCACCAGAACTGGCTGCAAAACATCCGTCTGATCGAAAATCTGACCCCATGGGCTCCCTCACTGTCCCATAACACTGATGATGATCCATCTGGTCAGTCATAACGGACTCGCCTCACGAACGAACGAAGAATGGCAGAGCAAATAAATAAAGAATGGCAGGAATGTCAACAATGTCCCAATGTCCGGCACTGCGTCCCAAATCCCAGCACAACTGATGAAACTGACTGATGCTGATAACTGATACTGAGGTAGACTGTAGGCTGACCGCACGGAGGTCCAACCCTGGGTATATCCCAGAGCGTAGTCCTTGATATCGCTCAGAGAAGCCCCAGGATCCACCAAATGACGTCTCCAAGTCAGTGGGTACTATACTTCCCCAACCAACAAGGTGCCAAATGGCTTCACCACAACAGTTCCAGAACAGCCCTTTACAACCAGTTTCTTCCTAGGTTAGCAACAGGGAATTTAAGAATACTGAAAGAGTATTTTACT
>CAJHUC010001885.1:0-21412 GCA_905146915.1 Ostreobium quekettii
GGGCCATTTGGCGGCAGGCAGCCCCGACTCAACATTTCACATACCCCAGGGGCATCACATCACATGCCAGCCAATCGAATGTACTGGGCTTGGGAATGCTTTGGGTGAACATTCTGCCTGCGTGATGGACAACAACGATTTGAAAGGGCACATGGATATGCCACGGGGGCGAGCAGTGTGCACTGCCAAATCTATCAAAGACCCAGGCAATCGCACCTCACGTCCGCCATGCATATGGAATTCTTGTACTGGGGTTCAACGTATTTGAAAAGTCTGTGTTGCTCCGTGAACGTTGATGAAATTCTGCCAACCTCTGTGGTCCGGTCAACGGTTCCGTTATGGGGGGCCTGTTATGCATGGGCTGCAGCGCAGATTCTATAACACGTGGTTCCATTCTGGAAGGTTGTGTGGATTTCTGTAGCCGTCTATGCTTGGCGGCCTTGGCTCGCTTGGCGGCCTTGGCTGGGGCATCCAGCGCAGAAGTGCCTCTGACATTAACTTGGTTGGGGTTGCCCTGCAACACCTGTTGTCGGTGTAAGGCCGTCACCAGCTATAGCAATTGCAACACACACAAATAACCACCAACATGCATGTGCATACAACATCAGCATGACCCCGCCCGTTTCTGTTAGACACTTTTTCTCTCTGTGGCCCGCTCACGGATTCTGTTGATTGTACAGAATTTTAACAGAGCCAACCAAATTCTGTTGTGGATGGACAGAGGGGGCCACCTCTAGCAGGGGTGCAAGTGCCACTGTGGCCTTTGTACACACGTATAATACCAACTTATAATTCTCTCCTATATGTGAACAAAAGATGAGTGTCCATGCACTTGTACGATGGCCCACAATAGCAGCCCAAGAAAATCCTTGGGGCAAGCAGCAGTTATTCTCTATTGTAAAGAAAATGCCAGCACTTAGAAAATGCTTGTGAACACAAAATAATATAACAAAATGTACCCAATGCCCATTGGTCCATCTAACCACACCTTAATATCACCTCGTCCGTTACTGTGTACACCCTCCTTATAACCACCACCCCCTCCCCAGTCAGCCCCAAATCCTCCACCGCCCCCTCCTGAGTCGCCACCAAATCTTCCATGGACAAAGAGCCAATCAAGTTCAACAGCCCCTTGTTCGGGCCACATCCCTGTGGCCCCTGAAGTGTGGGAGTGCCCTAGGGCCCAATGGAGGGGTTCTACAAGCGGTCTTCTTGCTGCTGGTTGGTGGGGTGGGGGGGGTGGGGCCATCTAATGGTGGGATAGGGATTGGGTGCAGACGGACCAGCAGGGGCCAGCACCAGCTCGGGTTGCATGTTGTCCACGGGGCCCTCAACAGAGAGCCGGGGTGGGGGTTAGGGCCACATGGCAGCGGGATGGGGACTACCCTAATTGGCTTAGCGGTTGAGGAGATATGGTTAGTTGAATATCTAGTACTTTAGGGCCCTCTCCTGGACCGTATTGGGGGATGAGATACTATCGTTGGACATGATACGATACGGTGCGCTGCATTGTCACGTGACATGTGCTAGTGGCCGCCCCAAAAGGTGAAAACCTGATGCAGTACTGTAACCATTGTTTCCCCTGTCTTGTGCCTCCCAGCGACTGCACCCGCGAGCCGCACGGTGCCGCGCACCCACCGCGCGCACAGCCGCCCTGCGCCTGGCCATCCCTGCAGCCTGGGCCCACGCTGCATACCCGAAGACACGAGTGCCCCGGAAAGCCCGCCGGCAATCCGGCGGAGGAGGCCCCGCGGCCTCATTGGGCGCCTCGGCGGGCGCCATCACCTGCATCAAACCGAAAACCATGCCAGGTGGCTTCGGAGCCGGCAGACGCAAAGAGCAGAAGCCCGTCATGTGGTGCTTGAGAGCCGAGGGGACCCGGCCCGACGGCGGGAGTAGAGGTGGCCACACTCGGGTGCCGTCCAGTCCATTAAGTCCGGTCCGTAAAACTGAGTGTGATATTCGTCCGCTAATATCCGGTCCGCTATTTGCCGTACTGCCGTCCGCAAAATCCGGCTCTTATTTTTTCTTCACCGTTATTTGCCGTTAAATTAACGGATGACATGTGCGGCATCCGGTCTGTAATAAAATATCCGTTGATTAATAATTTTGGTCCGTTATTACCCATAGGTACTTGCTTTCCAGCCACGGCAAGGTCAAGGCGAAGTTGCCAAGGGGTTTCCATTTTGCAGCAACTCGAATTATATTGGTTGCATGCTTGATAAATGTGTGTGGGCGTTTTCCAAGTCATGTATTCTGCGGTTTGTAATACATGGAGTGATTTGGAGAACTGAACAACACACAAGCCGTGTGTAAAGTTCTAGTGTATACATGCAATCCTGCACCACTTGCTACGGCTGGTACTGCTGCGTACCACACTCCCATTGCAAGTCTTCCCGGCCATTGCAGCAAGGGTTCGGCATAGTTGTAATACCAAACGTGGACACACAAACACCCACATCACCTGAGGCAGGTGGCAAAAAGGGTTCACCTCTGAACACAGTTGAGCCACTCAACATACTTGGGAATGGGTGATACGTATCACATATAATGATGGGTTGCTGCGGCGGTACTCCACAGTTTCCACGCCAGGGCAATGAGTGTAAAGCTCATCCACCAATTGCACTATTCGATTGGACACATTTCTCACAGAAATTCTCTTCTATCTATATGATACCCTAGGTTCATCCACCATTCCAACATAGTACATCGAAGTTCAACAGTTCAACATACATGAAAACGGGCAACGAATAGTACGAGTCATGATTTGCTATCTTCCATCTCTGCCTATTGCACCCTTGCTGCGGTGGTACTCCAGAAGTTTCCACGCTAGGGCAGCGACTATAAAGTCTATCCACCAATCGTAGTACTTGTTGGGATGCATTTCTTGAATAAAATTTTCTTCTATCTATATGATACCCAGAGTTCATCCACCACTCCAACATAGTGTGTTGAAGGTGTGCACTTCAATAGAGGACAACGGAATATTACAAGTCATGATATCTTATCTTCTATCTCTATGGTACCGCACCCTCGCTGCGGCGGTACTCCACAGTTTCCACGCCGGGGTAACGAGGGTGGTCACCGGTGGTGATCGGCTTTGAATCAAAGTCGCTGCTTCCTCCCTTCCCTCCCTTCCCTCCTTCCCTCCTTCCCTCCCTTCCCTCCTTCCCTCCCTTCCCTCCCTTCCCTCCCTTCCCTCCCTTCCCTCCCTTCCCTCCCTTCTTGCGTCGATGCGCTAGCTTCTGCTGCGACCATCCACTCTCTGCCATCTGCCACCCTAGCAAGCTCAAATGATCCACGTTCTCGGGCTTGAGAAGCATGCGCTTGACCGTCACAATGAGACCAACCTTCGAAAATGAGCATTCACTACTGGCGCTGGAGGCCTGCAACACAATCAAAAATACTCAGTACTTCTCAGCCTGTGAACTTCATAAGGGCACTATGGCATATATGCATAGCTAGTTGGCATCACAATAAAACCAAACTTGGAAAATGAGCATTCACTGCTGGCGTTGGAAACCTGCAACACAACCAAAGATATTCAGTATTTTCCTTTCTTTCAACTCCATATTTCACATAAGGGCACTTTGGTATATATGCACAGCCAGTTGTACTCACCCACTCACCTGTGTTGCTAATATTCGACGTGCAAGCCTGGCCACCAAGGGGAAGCTGGTGTGATTCTCGCCCCACCAATCCCCAGCACTCCATTTTTTTTTATATTCACATGCTGGTGTTTATTTTAAATCAAACCACTTTTCGACTTCGGCCTCCACTGGGTCCATGTGCAGTGGGGAGCATGAGGCCCGTCTTCTTCGTCTTGATCGTCAGAAACGTAGTGGTCCCTTAGGTGGGGGTGATGCCGCGTCTAGCCAACTCTGTTGCACAGCCTGTGCTGCATCCTCTTCGGATAATGAGCCCGAGGAATGGACTTTGGGCGCCTTCACCATGTGCCTCAACTGCAGAAGTCATATGCACGCTGTTAGTCACACAAGCAAGATATAAAAGTAGGCACCCCATGCAGCCAAGTGATCCCAGGAGACGACCGTTTAAGGCGAAATACACAACAGGCACAGTCGTGCATGCAAAGGCACAAAGGACACTTGGTACCGGCCAAAACTATCCACAGTTGGATGCACACATTTACAAAGGCAAAGGCCACAAATCAGAACTGAACTCACCAATGCCATCATCTCTTTCTTCAACATTGCTTGGAACTTTGCCAGGGTGTCATATTCTTTCACCAGATTTGGCCAATCGTCAGCGTTGTTCCAGATCCTCCTCCTTTCCGTCCACTCCCCTCTCCTCATCTAGTGCAATGTATTCCTCCTTCCGTCCACAGCCACCGCTAATGCCCAGTTGTATATTAGATTGACATTATCACAATCCGCACACAATTTCTTTGTGAACTCAGAGGTGAAGTCAAGCAACACAGGTTTTGCATGTGCATCAGTGTCACTGACATACAGCCGGTCGTACAGCAACTTCAACACATTATAAAGGACATCCGATATGGTAATATACTCGTCCCCCTCACATCGCTCAGACAACTCCCGTATAGACTCCAGGACTGGCAGCACTTGTTTGAAAATGCACCACCCAGCTGCTGGGATAATTATCCTAGGAATTCTCGTGTTTGCTGTATACTCGCGGATGCTTCTCTTCAACAAAACCGCCCTCTTAATCAAAAAATACATGTTGTTCCACCTCGTCGGGCACCAAGTCCCCAGACGCAATATTTGCTTTGGACAAGCCTGCTCCATTTCATTGTCAGGAACTGTCAGATATGCATCAGGATCATCGGGTAATTCAGCAACATCATCCTCTTCCCTTACACCTGAGTAATCCTCCTCATCATCATCTGATGATATATCGCCGGCCACGTCCTCCTTTAGCATCTTCCTTGCACGCGGCGGAAAAGCTTCCAAGCAGTGGGCGATTTGTGAAAATGACTTGCCAATTCGCGAAGCGGTTGGACGAGTTGCTGAAACTCTTTTGCATTTTGGAAACCGGCCTTGACTGCGGTATTTAACAGATCGCAAATGCAGGGGTGCCAATCAAAAATCTCCTTTTTCTCGGCTGCTGAACTCATATTGGAGGCGCAGTCCGTGGTGAGAGCCATACGATCGCACGGCGACTCGTCCTGAAACGCACGCACAGTGTCCGCTTCCATCTCCGACTCCGTCATGACTTGGTCACGTGGAACTACAGGGCGTAGGCCATACTTCAATCGGATCTTGAGCAAGGCATGGCTTATCGCGTCTGCAGTGTGTCTCTCAGGGAAGCTGGTAGTCCTTGACACCACCAACGTGCTGTGCTTTAAAAGATGGGGGTCACTAATCATGACATGCACGCAAACAGTAAAGAATCGACACCCACGATACGTGCCACAGTACTGGCCGATGCCAGGCCAGTACTGATGGTTATCGTGCCATGGCAACACAGCATCCACGATTCATATTCAATAAGGCGTGATTCCCAGCCAGTGAAGGTCGGTACTATTGCAGCGAGTGCACATGACGCGGTTGGCAAAACACACAAGAGTGGTAATTAATCACGGCATGCATGCAAACAGTAAAGAATTGATATCCATGATATGTCAGACAGTATTGGCCGATGGCAGGCCAGTACTGATGGCTATCGTGCCATGGCAACACAGCATCCATGATTCATGTCTAGTGAGACGCGATTCCCGGCCGGTGAAGACCGGTACTAGTGTAGCGAGTGCACATGATACGGTTGGCAAAGCACACACGAGTGGCCATTAATCATGGCACGGATGCAAACAGTAAACAATTGACAACCACGAATATTGAAAATATCATAGGACACAGAATATGCTATCCAAACTCACCCAGTATGCGTTTTTTCAGGCTCCAATCGGCGTCCACCCAATGCAATGTCACTGTTATATACGGGTCCGTGCTCCTGCTTGTCCAAATATCCGTTGTCATGGCAATTCTGGACTCGCCTCGGATTTGGGACACCTCTTTCCTTATTTCCCGCTTGATGTCATTGGCCTGTCTCGCCACCGACCTCACAATTATTGGCTTACTAATAGATAGCCAACGGGGAATAAAAGCTCACATGAAACGAATGAAGGGCGCCGTCTCAGCCAGGTGGTATGGTGCATTAGCGAAACTGACATACCTGGCCATGTGGGTCACCGCCCTGTTCCATTCTAAGGTCCTAGGGTGCCATGTCTCCAGGTAGGTTTCCAACGATGTACCCAATTTCATCTGCCGGTTGCCCGGAGGTTTACTGAGTTCATCTTGAAGTGCCTCAATACTGAAAACGCTATGTTTGTCTTTCAAATGGTTTGAGGGCCCGGCCAACTGGCACTGGTTAGGTACTTCTTTCTCGGGTTGTATGACAACACTTTGTATGTCTTGGTAATGCCCCCCCTCAAACACAACCGGCAAACAGCAGTAATGGAACGTGGTCTATTGTTGGGCCCTGGCACCTCTTTTACATTGAACCCCTCTCTACACCATTCCTGGTGGCCTGGATCCCCTTTGCGGTGGCGTTGTTTGCGGCGTGTCCTCGGCGACCCTTCCTCCAAGGTCGCCACCATGCGCGTGGACTGCTTTGCTGCAGTTAGTGTTTGCTGTTGCTTGTGTGGAGTCCGCACATCAACAGCCATGGCAAGCAGTTCGGGGTTGGTCAGACGCCTTTTCTTGGCCCTGCGCTGTGGCACATCCTCCACCACAACGACACTCGAACTTGGCGATGCACCTCCAAGCGAATCAGTGTCCGTAGAGCTCAACACACCCCTCCCAGCAGCAACATCATGTGTGTCTGGGACTCCTCGCTCAGCAACAAATGCTGCAAGGTCAACACCACCATCGCCGCCAACAGAGCCTGGCACATACGTCTATTGTGTAAATAACCGAGGCAATATATATTCGGCGATGGATTTTAGATGTTACAAGGACGGTCTGAGGACACTTTCTTCTGTGAAATAAAGGCAGAAAAGCGTCTCACAACCATGGACTATTCAGCGAATGCCACCTTCCTCGCCGGTGGCAGGCGGTACTTGGACTTCACCTCACAATTAGACAAGTTCTTTTGTTAAAAAAAACTAATCCCCATCGGAGGAAGTCTCTATGTCACTCCCTGTTAGGAGGCCGGAGTCCATGACATTGAACTCCCACACAACCTGTGAAAAAAATCGCCTTCAGAGAGTCTTTCTTCTAGGCGTCTTAGCGACGGTTCAGTTATTCTATATTTTCTGCTAATAGACTTGTACCCCACCATGTGTTCCCCCCGGTGCAGCACTAAATCTATGATAGCCGCGCACTGACGTGTTTTATAAGCAGCCCGGCAATTCATATCCACTTGTTTGCATTTCTACCTGCGATGCTTGTACCATTCTCCCCAAGACTGGGGGGGGGGGGTTCTGTCTCTCGTGTTGTTCCTTTCGTAACCGTGCCCCTTCTGCCCCCCCAATGCATTATTAATATATCCGCTTATGGCGGCTAATCGGGCCTGGTCCTTGGGGGCGAGGTGGTCCTGTATGGGCCGCCACACCCCCGAGGGCAGGCCACCCAACCCCGCTTCTTGTATTTCCTCTAATCTATCTGTTAGAGCTTCCCTATCGCGCTCAGCTTCCCAACCACGCGCAGTTTCTATCCGCCACCTGATTTTCACCCCTGCACGTCTCCTTCCCCCCTTCCTCTTGTGTCTGTGCCGGCGCTTTCGACCATCCTTGTAACGTTGGCCCCCTGTTCAGGGGCCACTTCCGACCTAACACAGGAACAAAATACAGTGTTTCCCCAGCCAGGTGACGGCAGGTACTGCCACATATTGGTGGTACCACCAAAGCAAAGACAATAGGTATTGTAGGGAAATGCAACACGCCCTGTACAATGCACGGCCCCCTGAAAGGAACGAAGTGCTGAGATTTCCCCAGCCAGGTGACAGCGGGTACTGCCAAATAATGGTGGTGGCACCTACGTAAAGAAAGACGATGGGTATTGCAGGGACAGTTTGTGCATGATGTACATTGCACGGCTGCATGGGAGGAACGAACTACCAAGGTTTCCCGAGCTAGGTGACGGCGGGTACTGCCACAAAATGGTTATGCCACATAAGGAAAAATAGGCGATGGGTACTGCAGGGACATACAACACACCCTGTACAATGCACGGTGAAATAAAAGGAGCAAACTGGGAAGGCTTCCCCAGGCAGCTGATGCCAGGTACTGCCACATATTGGTGGTGGCATCTAAGCAAAGAAAGGCGTTGGCTATTGTAGAACGTGGAACACACCCTGTACAATGCACGGCCACATAAAGGGAACGAATTGCTAAGGTTCCCCAGCCAGGGGACGACGGGTACTGCCACAAAATGGTGGTGACACATAAGGGAAAAAAAGGCGATGGGTATTGCAGCGACACATAACGCACCCTGTACAGTGTGCAGCCAAATAAAAGTAATAAAGTGGTAAGATTTCCCCAGCCAGGTGGCGGCGGGTACTGCCAAATAATGCTGGTGGCATCTAAGCAAAGACGATGGGTATTGCAGTGACAAGTGGTGCACCCTGTGCAATGCATGGCCATATGGAAGGAACGAACTGCCAAGGTTTCTCCAGCCATGTGACGGCGGGTACTGCCACCAACCACAGCACACAGCCACAATAGGCGGCACTCAGGCTTGCTGCACAGAGGCACACGTCCACCGCACCTATACATCCATTGTGTTCAAGGCGCCCCTGCCTGCTTTCCGTTTTAGTATTGGTAGCGCCTGAGGACTCTGCGAATACAGTAACATAGGTGGTGGGGGTCGCAGGCAAAATCCCGGAGTGAAGTCAACTCTGCAAATACAGTAACACATGTGGTGAGGGTCGCAGGCAAAATCCCGGAGTGAAGTCAATCCCCGGCCATGATCTTCCCACCCGGCCATGTGCCACCAGGTTTCCAAAATCCACACATAATCCAAGACCCCCCCTTTTTAACACCCCCCACGGCCCGGAATTTCCCGCCACAACAGGCGGCATTGAGGGCGTTGCCTTGGCCACAAAGTAGGATAGCGCTATGCTTGCGCATCACCGGCGGATGGCATCCGGCCACACATAGGTTTTCGGCCAACAGATCATCCGAGACCCCCCCAACACCCCCCACGGCCCGGAATTTCCTGCCACAGCAGGCGGTACTGAGGGCATTGCCCTGGCCACAAAACAGGATAGCGCGCTATGCCTGTGCATCACCGGCGGATTAAATCCGGCCATACACAGGTTTTCAGCCAACAGATCATCCGAGACCCCCCTTCCCCCGCGCGGCCTGGCATTTCCCGCCATGGCGGCAGTACTAATGGCGTCCCCTTGCCTTGCCTGTGCTGCGGCTTGCCTTGCCTGTGCCGCGGTGTGCCTCACTTGGTGGGTCCATGACCCAAGCGTGGGGCAGCAGGGGTTGGAGACGGCGGATGGCAATAGGAGGGCAACAAAATATGTGTGCAGTCACAGCCAACGTCCGCTGTATGTGGACCCTGGCAGAGCCACACTGGCAATCAACCCGATCCCCAGATTCGGAAATCAATACTTACTGCCTGGGCTCTGCTGTCATCCGCTAATTCGGTACACATGTCAGCTGTCATCCGCTAGATTAGCGGATGGGGTACGTGGCTTCCGGTCCGTAAGGGAATATCCATTAACACCCAAGCGGAATCCGCACAGTCCGCTGATTGGGGCCAGCCGTCCGCTGCCATCCGTGCCACGTCAGCAACAGAGAGGGCGTGGTCCGCTAAATTAACGGATATTAGCGGACGGCAGCCCCCGTCCGCTATTAACGGATCCGGGTGGCCACCTCTAGAGAGTAGCAAAAGAGTACTCTCCCTCTTACCATCGCTCGTCTATTGGATTTGTAGAGCGGTTCAATCAGACACTTTTGAACCATTTGAGGCGCATGTGGGTAGAGGAGCCCAAGCATTTCGCCAAGGCAGTCGAGCGGGCAGTGGAGATCTGCAATAACACGCCCCTCTCTTCACTAGAAGAGAGCAAGAAGACGCTCAACTCTTTTGTGTTTGGGTCGCCCAACTAGTTGTGGAATAGTCCATGGGCCGTGTGGAGGCGGCTGCATGAGTACGCGCATCAATAGCGCGAGAAGGCAAAACACAAAATGAGGGGACGGCGAATCCAATGGACGTTCAGGGCAGGAGACCAGGTGTGGTTATAGAACACAAAGGTCGAAACGCTCAAGGACAAGCTTGAGCCATGGTGAAAGGGTCCGGGACAATTGATTCACCTTATAACGAATGCTATTTGGGAAGTACGGGGTCCGGAGGGGAAAGTATGGATTAGGCATATGGATATGTTACGGCCGTATCGGGATGCATTTGAAAAAGGGGTGAGTTGTTCTGGGTGTATGTGTTTGGCGCAGGGAAGCGTGTGAGGGCAAGGGATTGTTTAATATATAATATGTGATATGTGGTGTTTTATGGAAGGAAGTAAATATGGTGGGTATGGTGTTATGGTGAATGTATATGGAGACAATGAGGACAAGAGGTGAACACTATTGCAGTGATTCTTGTTTAGCTAGTACAATCATCCTGTAATGCATCTGCGGGCTCGCTTCTCGTGCCTGGGAGCGACCATGTGTGAGCGTGCAAGAACCCCGGTTATCCTGTCAATTACATTCTGGAATACAGCTCCCCCCATTTTCCAAATGAAAGGTTGGTTGAACTGTTCTGTTGCAATAATAAAAAATTGTCTCGGAGACCGGATAGTCCCTTGTCCCTTATACCACTCGGTTGTGCTGTACTGGAATCATGGTTCTGCACCTTGTGTAATTTGTCACCCACTCTCAGGTACATAGCATCACACCTCCAGTCCATCAAGGGATTCAGTGTGTCCAGCCAGTCTTCCCCTAAATTCACACTGATCCCGTCCATGAGTGGTATCGCAGTCAGATTGACACAGCACAGGACATCCCCGATGCTGACCAAGACCTGTGGTGCCATCCCCATCGAGACTATTGTCTCCCCGTTGGCGGCTCAAGGGCAGTAAGTTCCCCGCATCTGACCAGAAATTACGCTTCCTGCCGCGGGCCCAGTGACATGTCCACAAGGGGCTAGGCGATTGTGTTAACTTTGTTTTAATGCATTTAATTGTAGTTAGTCAATATGATTTTGTGTATTGACCTGCTGGCACTGTGGCAGCGCCTGGCGATGATGTCAAGTGGCAGTGTGCCAGAGCAGCAGCGTAGCAGTGTGGCAGGATGGCAGCGTGGCGGGGTGGCAGCATGGCGGCACGGCAACGTGGCATGGTCATCGCAGGCGTGCGATGGTTGCACGACTGGTGTGCCCAGTCTGCCAAATCAGTGCTGGGGTCAGTGGCATTATGTTCGGTTTGCCAAGTAATGGGGCTCATCAAAAATTTAGTGCATTAATGATATCACTCAGCTGGCAACCCGCGAGATCTAGATATGATGCAGAGGGATGTCAACAGCCTCAGCACCTTAGCCACATTGATCATCATCACATTGCAAGCTCAAGGCACTCAGAACGCATGGAGATGACTTTGATGATAAGTGTGAGGATAAGGAAAATGTGTATAAATAGTTAAGTGAGTGTGGTGCATCGGATACGGTGTTTATTACGGTGACACGGAGAATGATGGGAAAAGATATGAACTGAACACGCTTGCGGTGAATGCTACATGACAGACAGAACCATTCTGTAATCCATCTGGTTGCGGTTTGCTTCCCGTGCCTGGGAGCGACCGTGTGTGAGCGCGAGCGAGGAGCGCGAACAGTGAAACCACATAACATGGTTTCGGAGCCTTCCGGCCTTGGATATTTGGGGCCCCTGTTCATGCAATTATGGACAACCAGGCGGCAGTTAGCTTCAACAGTCCTGCTAATCTCAGCGATTTTCTCAAACGCCGTCTGGATCTCCTCTCTTGGTACTCTCCTCAGATTTCCTTTTGTCCGGGACCATTTAATTATCTTGCTGATTTTTTATCTAGGCAGGGGGCATGGATACAGGGACCTTCTCATGTTCGCGCAGTGGAAGAACATCGCTCTCCAGTTATATCCCAGGCACAATGGAAGCAGGCTCATGCCGGGCATTTTGGGGTAAAGAAGACGTTTCTTCGTTTCCGCCAAATGGGCCTGCGTCCAAAGTGGAAATGGGTGGTGGATAGAGTGCGGTCATGCAAAGAATGCCAGTTGTTTCACAGACCGCAACCATCCAACCCGTTTGGCAGTTGGCATGTGCCGGAGAGACCGGGACAGGTCATTGGCCTAGATTTTATGGGACCTTTTCCGGAGAGAAAAGTTGGGAAGAAGCGGTTTGTTCTCGTCATTGTGGACATGTTGACCAGACGGGCAGGGGCGTGGGCAACGACTGGTGCAGGGGGAGCTGATATTGTGAGGGGACTAAAAAAGTGGGTAGCGACACAGGGGGCACCTTCAATTCTGTGTTCTGATGTCTGCAAGGCTACACAATCCAAGGAATTGCGGCGATGGTGCATGCATGAGGGAGTGACGCAAGAGTATTCTCCTCCATACCATCATGCTTCTATTGGGTTTGTGGAACGGTTCAATCAAACCTTATTGAATCGTTTGCGGCGAATGTGGGCAGAGCAACCCAAGTATTTTGCCAAGACAGTTGAGCGAGCAGTGGATATCTACAATGGTACGCCTCTATCTTCACCAGAAGAGAGCAAAGAAACCCCTAGTTCGTTCACTTTTGGATCGCCAGAGCAATTGTGGAATAGCTCGCAGGAAGTGTGGAGTCAGTTGCGTGAGTATACACGTCAGCAGCGAGACATGGCCAACCACAGAACGAGAGGGCGGCGCATCGCGCGAATGTTCAAGGCAGGAGACCGGGTATGGTTGTGGAACACAAAGGTGGAAACATTAAAGGACAAGCTCGAGCCATGGTGGAAAGGGCCGGGCCAGTTGATTCGTCCTATCACGACTTCAGTGTGGGAAGTTAAGGGACCAGAGGGGAAAGTTTGGATTAGACACACGGATATGATACGACCGTACCATGACATGGTTTGAACTGATGGTATTTCAAGTCATGTTTCAATTTAGCGCAGGGAAGCGTGTGAGGATAAGGAAAATGTGTATAAATAGTTAAGTGAGTGTGGTGCATCGGATACGGTGTTTATTACGGTGACACGGAGAATGATGGGAAAAGATATGAACTGAACACGCTTGCGGTGAATGCTACATGACAGACAGAACCATTCTGTAATCCATCTGGTTGCGGTTTGCTTCCCATGCCTGGGAGCGACCGTGTGTGAGCGCGAGCGAGGAGCGCGAACAGTGAAACCACATAACAATAAGCATAGATAATGACAATTGTATCATACTCCCAAAGAGCTCACTGAGATACTATAACGATGTTGAGCACAACGCCAATACGTGGCAGCACATCACACGGAGACACATGAGTCAAACATGCCCTGAATACGCCTTAGTATACTGAAGAACACCCGGGTTGCCAATGGACACGTGTGTTTGTTTAGGAGCTGCCCGCCTGGTGGTCTGCCGTGGATCATGGCCACATGGATCCAGGAGGGGCGTGTCGAGATGCCACATGCTTGTTTGATGGAAATATGCCCCCTGGGGCATAATGTGGTTGCTGACCATGGGAAGTGTGGTTGCTTGCTGGGAATGTGGCCCTTGGGGCACATGTGGTGGCTGATTGTGGGCAGTGGGGCGTCCTGGGTTGAGTTGTGGTGAAGCAGCGGGCGTGGCAGAAAGATTCCGGGTATCAAAAGAGCATCTCTTTGGAATGGGGGTATTTTTGCCAAAGGGGTGCGGACAACGCGGAGGGGAACTCTCTATTGTTGCACTCGGCCTGGCAGCTGTAAGAACAGTTGCGTGGGGTTTGTGTGTCCTTCGCACGGCGGACTAGGTGCTCAGTCTGGCTGCCTGGCCCCCTGACCGTGCGCGTAACGTTGGCCACGGCCTGAGCGCAATAGCGCTCGACCTTTTTGAAGGTCGCAGCCAGTCTGGGCCTTGTTTTCAAGGCGCTTCCGCACCCTTCAAGACCAGCACCTCCAGCGCGGTCTAGTTGCCGACCAGAACACGCCAAGCCTCGTCTTTGTACAACCTTGTTGAGGCGGAGAGAAGCATTCCCCGTGTCATACACTGACGTGTTGTGGACAAGGCAGCTTTGACCCATAGACCTGACCTCCGTTTTGACTTTGTCAACCGTTGCGACTAGTTGGGGCACTCTGAGCGGCAGCTGCGAGAGTTTCCACAAGCATACTTGCATGGTTGGCTGGCAGTGGGGGTGTTGCTACCCTTTTGAAGCTTCCCCTTGCTGTCACCGTTGTTTTGCTGGTCGTGTCAGCATGCCAAGCAATTCTTAGTGAAGAGCCGGTTTGCTCGGGGAACAAAGC
Source organism: Ostreobium quekettii (assembly GCA_905146915.1). NCBI lineage: Eukaryota > Viridiplantae > Chlorophyta > Ulvophyceae > Bryopsidales > Ostreobiaceae > Ostreobium > Ostreobium quekettii. The sequence goes on from CAJHUC010001885.1 coordinate 14,359, forward strand.
TTGTTCGTTGAGTGCACCCTCAACTGCTGTGGTGCTGAGCCTGTTGACATGGCTCAGCTGCCCGTTTGAGGGTAACTTTGCTGCGTTGTTTCCGGGGACGACCATCAGAATGGATTACAACGATGGAATCTCCTGCAACCCGGGTTTCATGGAAAACAGAACTTCTAGCAGCTTTGAGGATTCCGGCAAGGATATGGAGATAGATTTGTATGATGATGATGAGAGAGAAAGAATGGAAGCCACGGCATTGGGCACCCCTCCCTATCCCTCCACTCTGCTGGCCGCAAGGAGCCCAGGCGGGCAGTGCCCACTTCGCTGTGCATAGATGGAGATCTGCCATGGAACACACACCTCCCTTGGCCTCCCGGGAAGGCCTTGGGCCCGGGCCCCACAGCGGACGCACCAGACCTGCCGTCCGCCCGTCTACGATATGCCAAGTTCGCGAAAACAAATGGCCACCGTGCCATCCATCTGCCGGACACCTCTCTTGCGTGTGTTTGGTTGTCCGCAATAGTAGCTTGAGGTCCCATTGTGCAGCAAAGTTGAATAAAGTACTACAGAAATGGTGACAAGCCAGAAAAGGGGGCGCTATTGGGGGCGAGGGGCGCTATACAGGGACCCCTACTGTACTGTAATGGTGGTTGTAGCTTCAGCTCATCACTCATAAATGAACGGCTGGCGCCACTATCCACCAATGCACGTACTGGCGTGCCATGGATCACCACTGTCACGACGAGCAGGTGATCTCGCGATCCAGCACCCTGGGTCCCAAACTCAGCAGCAGTTGGCGCTGTTGTGTTGGGTCCTGTTGTGCTTCACGTTTTGTGGGGGAGCTCCTCTGTTCGTATTGTTGTAACACACATCTGGAAAAAAGTTGCCACGTGGATGGCATCCACTATTGGCTCCACGAGCACTGATTGCTCTTGTTGGACAATTCTGTGGGTTGTGGACATTTTGGCGCATTGCAAGCACGGGACAGAGGCACAACACTCCAGTGTTGAGCCTCCGTAATATCATATGTGCAACATCGACCACGTGCAACGGCGGCATACCTTGGCTGAGCAGCACACCATGCAGCAATCCAAGTGTGGCCGTTCTGCTCAGCTGCACTACCCAAAGCATCCGTGTCGTTCGCTTGCAAAACCCATCCTGGCTGGTCTGCGCAGGAGAGACTCCACCTTTGGCAGCATGTGGGAAACCTGGATATAGGGGGGCAACCACGCACAGGTAATCATGTGGCTCCAGGACAGTCACCTGCCGTTTCGACAAGCAAGGCAGCAGCACAGCATGAACAGATCAACCAGTTACATGCACATCACCCCCCATGCAACGCCCAAAGCAGTTAACCCGTTTGACACCCAGCTCGTGTTTTTTTTCTCCCCCCTATGGTGCGCGTCCCAAAGAAGCAACAGAACAAATTACAATCCAAATCCCAGTGGGGTCCTCATTCATGGCCCCACAATCCCTGCCTGAGCCCCTCCGGGGATGCCAGCTCTCTTACGCCTCCCAAACCTATCAGCGTTTAGTTAGGCTAATCGAATGCACAACAAAATGGTCCACCCTTATGGCCAACTACACATCTGTTCTCAGTCCCAGATTGCCTGCAACGGTTGAAGTACCAGCATCAATTCCCGTCTTGAGACTTTCTTTTGGCAGTGGCGGGCGCCCACCACCATTCAGTTATGAGTGTAGTAAAAAACCAAAACTGCAGTCCCTCGTCAAAAACGCGGCTGGCATATCCGCTAGCAGTGGTCAACCTGGCACAGCGTCCCCTTCCTCCCTGCCTTGGTACAGGACCTCAAACCCAAATGGGCCCTCGCACCTCTCGTTTGCACCCCAGCAATTTGGTGCCAGTTCCGGCGGTGCACAGCAAACTACTCTGAAGCTGGAAATACGGAAAGAAACGTTGGCTACAGGACTCAGCAAAGAACATTCCCCGCAAGGTGCTCATGGCAACAAGAATCCCCTGCAACCCCCAACACAAAGCCCACACTGCGAGTGGCTCTTGTTCTCAGCTCTTGATGATTCGAAATGGCATTCTGACGCCCCTTGGACGCCTGTTTGATACTGTCACATGTGACTGTGACCACTAGCAACCCTCACGCTATCGCCCATACATAACGACTGACACGATTCAACACTTGTCGTTGCCATCCAACGTGTCCATTAAACCACTAGCACCTGACATTATGCACAAACAGTTGTAAGCCAATGAACGGAAAAGTCCACAGAGCAATTCCGCTCCATACGGTTTTGTGAACACACAAAGTGTTGCACCCAAGTGCCTGCACTGCGACGTGCAACACAACCAATAGGTCGCATCAAGGCACACATTTCCACACTAGGATGTGCTTAAGGCTTTCAATCACATGAACGGGGCTGTGCACATACAACAGGTACAGTTAGTCAAAACAGACTGTTCCACAGTATTTGCATATTGCCCCAGCCGTCACTGTCAAGAATGCAATAGCACGAGTTCTTCTAAACAGGTGCTATGCATGTCAGGAGTGCTGCAGGTACACAACCTGAACGAAGGCGAGCATACTTGCACTGGAATAGGGGCAACAACATTTTCATTTTCAGGAGTAACACAGTGGCGAATTCAGCTTAGCAGACTGAAAGGCAGCCATGAACCATAGCCTGGTAAATGTTGATGAAGAATGCCTGGTGCACCCTTCCCAACAATTCTAACCCCTGGCAGGGTACACAACAGAGGAAGGAAAATGAAAGCAAGCAGGGTGCAGATGCAGATGCCACACATGATGCTGCAGAACAAGAACCAACCTGACACGACTTCACAGGGATCCAGCTTCAATGCACTGATCCCGCAGTTGTGCAGACATCCCTGCAATGCATTCCAAGCACGTCTGTCAAGACACATAATCAGAATTCCTGCGATGAATGCAAACACTGAGAGCAGGCCAAAAACTTACAAGATCAAGCCCCTTACTGGCATCAACTGGATCGCCTCACAGCTTTTTGATCAAGGAACAAGGCACTCCATTTCGATGCACACAGAACAGAGCCTCAAGCAGTCGTGTTCAGGACAGGCAGCCAGTGCATGACTTGTTCTCTACCTGCTGCAAGCGAATTCAAGACGGGGAAACAACCAATCAGCAACAGTCGGCAGGCACAACAACCGTCGCATGAAACATCAACCTTCCCAGTTGAAAGTAACAGGAGGTAGGCTGAGACCCTGCAAAACGCTACAAGCAGTGGTCGGCAAGGCCTGCAATAGGCCTAGGACCTACCCTACATATCAAACCTCTGCCAAACCCTTCACCATGAGCACCGGGCCAAAGGCAGAGCAAAGCAAGAGGAGACATGGAGAGAAGGAGGGTGTGTGTGGAAGGGGGGGGGGGTGTCATCGAACGTGCCCCACCTATTGTGGCTCCCCAGTGGCTCCCTCCTGCACAGCCTCCCACTGCCCCCGCGAGCCCCTCCGCCAAACGCCTCTTCACGGTTCTTCCTGCCAGGGCTCTCCGTCGTCTGCCTCCCGCTGGCCTTCGCCCACTCCCGATCCCGCCCGCCGGACCGCTCGCCCCCTCGCCGCGGCGTCCTGGGCGGCTGCCCCCGAAACGCCCCGCCACCGGGACCCTTGTTCGAGCGATGGCTGTCGCTGCCATTCGATCCGGTGCCCTTGTCCGCGTTCCAATTGGACGATCGATCGGCGCGGGAGCCCCGGGCGCTCTGGCTGCCGCTGCCCCGCGCGCTTTGGCTGCCGTTGCCGTGGCGCGGCGGTCCCCTGGCGCTCATGCTGCCTCCATTCGACCCGCTCCCCCGCGCACTGGCGGGCCCGCCGCTGTATCGGGGGCTGCAGATGGCCGTCGTCCGGTTGTCGTTTACGCTGTGGCACCTCTGCGGCTGCTGTCCGCGCGCGGATCTCGGCGTTCCTGCGAGGTCCAACCAAAACCCGCGGGTTACCTGGCGCATCCCTGAACTCCCCACTACCCCATTCCCCCGCCCACATCACGCACGCGAATTCACTCCAAACTCCGATTGCAATCCTCCGCGCGGCTGATCCGCCCCGCCAGATCCCCTTCCCCCTCTCCGCGCACCCCCCCCCCGCCCCTCGCCCCCTGGCAGCGCCTGATCCAATCCATCTCGTAACCGCGCCCCGACACCGCCCGCCCGCCCCCACCGCCCGCACTCCTCCCCTCCATCCCCTGCCCCCCCTCCCCCGCCCCGCGCCCGATCCCCGCTGCCTGATCCCCCCGCCCGGCCCTACCTTTGGACTGGCCCCGACCAGACAGCGGCGGCCTGGCCTCCTGCTGACCCGCCTGCCCCTTCCCTCCGCCTCCTCCGCCGCGCCGGTCCCCTCTCCTCCCTCCCTTGCCAGCCTTCCCGCCCTTGGGCTGCCCCTCCTTGCCTCCGGCCCCCTTCTTCTTCGCATCCTCGCCGCTCCCCGCATCCGCCGACGCCCCCTCCCCGCGCCCCCTGCGGCCCGAGCCGCGCCCACCGCGCCGGCGCCGCGACGAGCCCACTGACGCGATGAGCTGCAGGGGCGGGGCCTTGGGCGAGCTGTTCTCCAGCAGGATGCGGCTCAGGCAGCCGTCGTCGTCCAGGCCGTCCAGCACCATCGCCTCCTCCACGTCCTCCGCCCAGTCGAACTTCTCCGCCGCGAGAAAAAGCGCATCCTCATCGAGCGACAGCCGGGGCACAGGTTCCCCCTCCGCCGGGGCCTGCATGGCGCAACCGGGCGTCCGCGCCTGCTGGAAGGCCCTTCAGAAAGCAAGTCCGGCCCTCATGAGTTTTTACATAGAGCGGCAACAAAGGGGGCAGAGCACTCTGGTGGGCAGGGGCTGACCACGGCAGGCCTTCATTGAGATGGGCCGAGTACGCCGGCCCGGGCGCCGGACCGGCGTATCCGGATCCGGATTCTTGGGCCCCGGCGGATCGCGTAGGGGGGCCCATGTGGCGGAATGGGCACGCTCTTGACTGCCTGGGGGTAGCCAGTGTGTTAGGTTGGAAAATAGGCAAGGGCACGAATGAGGGAATCGTTGGGTGGGGGGGTGTCGGGGGAGTTAAAAAAGGCACCAACCTGGCGGGGGAGGGGGGGGCGGTGGTAGGCGGCGGCTGTCACGATGGCCATCAAGCCGTTCATAGGTTGGGAGGATTTGCTCACCTACAACGCGGTTGTAGGCGTGACGAAAAATGGCGCCACCCAAAACTGATGTTCCCCAGGCAATGCTAGAAATCGCCGTCCTTACTTATGGAGGGTATGTTCAATAGGTCCGGTTATTGTTTCAAACAATATCCAAGGACCAGTGAAAAATGTGCATGGGTATAGTGAGGACGTTGTATGTGTATAAGGAGATACAACATACATGGCGTACATGGCGTACACGAAAGATGGAGACAGTGACATTGTATGACATAACAAGACTTGGTGTCCAACACAATATTGCATTTTAGATATAGAGTGTACTGTGTAAGGCATCCTTCACTGTCTTCCCCCGGTGCCTGGGTAAGGCCGTGTGTGAGAGTGTAACAAGGATTGAACAATGTTGTTTGTCATGATAGGTACAATGACAACATCTAAAAGTCGAATGCATCCACGTCTCAATTGACCAGTCCCCATCTACTTGCCCTTGTGATCCTAAGCTAAAATGGGATGGCCCACACTCACAAAAAGGTTGACAACTTACGTGCACTATTGGTGTTGTGGAAACCCTAATGTCCATTTGGTTTTCTTTATAAGTTTGGTACATGGCTTCTGCAGGGTGCATGATAAAGAAAGCCATTGCACCCACTCAGAAGGCAATGGCGGGTTTCGTATCCAGAAATAAGAAAGATGTTGATGCAACATTGATGGCCAATGATGCAATGAGTTTATCGATGTATTGTTGATCGGCAGTGCACCCTTAGACTTACTACTCAAGAATGGTATTGCAACAACACCTGGGTATTGGCATCTTGTGAGCAACAATGGTTGTGACTTTGATGTTTCTAGCAAGAAAGGAATGTGAAAATTCATGCAAGTTTATGCTAGTGCCATCAGTGGTATTAATTCTAATAATGTATTGATGCGCAATGCTCAATGTTGTGCCACAGCCACGGGGCCACACACACACCCAGAAAAGAGCAACATGAGGATGCGGAGGGTGGTTTGGGCAAAAAATTACAGCGAATGGCATCACAACAAAAACAACCATATCAAGTATTGGTTTATTAAGCTATCAAATTGTTTTAATTGCATATAATGACTGGTGGGCCTATAAGCGGCTAAGACAGAACTACCTGACCACCCCACGGGCTAGGACACGGGTAGTCCTACCAAATCCCAATCCCCCCAAGGTTTTGCTTCTTAATAGCAAAATGTTATGACTCATTAAAATATATAAAATAGCCTAAATTCAAAAGAGTCACAATATCACTTCTCCTTATATGAGAGCGGTTGTCCTCAGACGCCTAACAAATAGAAAAAATCAATGAAGAGAAAAATAAAAACTATACCTGAGGAGAGAAAAGTAGCACCTTTGATATTGATGTGGTTTGTCTTAATTGACCACCCCTTGGCGCAAATACAACCTGTAGGTTGGACCCGTAAGGATTCGGCACATTGTACATGATTTCCTTTCTAGCTGCCAGCTACAACACAAGTTGTACCCATCCCAAGGAATAGAAACCAATCCTATGGTAACTAACCACTAACTACTTGTTCTTTTGTCATGGTTTTTGGCTCGATGTACAGGCGATGTGCCCGCCGCAGTGCCCAATTCGGCCAGAATAGCCTTCCTCCACCAGATAACGGCGGGCGGTCTGAGGCGCTTACTCCTTTGGAGTGCGCAGTATGGGCCCAAGTCTGCGAACGGTTGGGCATGGAGCGGCAGTGCACGCAGTGAGCGCGCGATGCCGGTGCGGCTCGCGGGTGCAGTTGCGTAGAGGCGAGTGGTCGGCAAGAGCTACAATCCATTGGGTATTAGGGTCACCCTTTGGCATGCCCCGTATCAGATAACAATGCGGACAGCATCACCATATCGATAGTATCTCATCCCCCCAGTACGGTTGCGGAGGGGTCCCAAAGTATAATATTTTCTAGTAGTTATATCTC
>CAJHUC010001886.1:0-13414 GCA_905146915.1 Ostreobium quekettii
AACGATATGGAAGTCGTGTTGTCATTTGCAGTTTGGATCATGGCAACCAATGGCGAGAATTGCCGAAACGATGGAAATAGCAAAGTGCAGTGGACGGCAAAACCACGTCACACGATAGCAGGTGACGATATGCCGTTTTTAAACGCTTTCAAGCGATTCTCACCTGCGTACTTTTGAACATATGAACACTTGCTGATTGAACATTGTTGGATGACGAAAGGCGCCAATGGAGCTGGGCATCCAACTAGCGCCGTAGCCTTGCGCTGAAACCGTAGGCTCTAATAGTCCGTGTACCCCTACCCCACAAACAAAAACTACAAGCCGTGGACGCCCCTATTCCAACCAGAATACAAAGGCGTTTGCAATATTATCTCGCAGACCCGAGCACAAGTTTGCCCGCCAAACGGGCACGTTTCTTTAGGCCTCACCCACGATCACAGGCACACGCACCCTCACTGTGATACACTGTCGGGAAGGCGTGAACGGCACCAGGCGTATTGGTGTTAAACACCAAACCGGCACCGGGCGCCGCCGGGGAAACGGAACCCACCTCCGCGATCAGCGCGGCATCCGTGCCACTGGGCCTCGCCCTTAAATGGCTGCCAGCTCGCTGCGCTCAGCGAAGGGCAAGATGCTCGCAGCGGGGATGGCTGGGTTCATTGTCGGCCTTCTCTTTGGAGATCTGTTCATGCAGGCGACGGACGTGGTGAGCACACGCTGATGGGTGGGCAATTCCATCCTGTCGTTTTGCGCTCGCAGATTGATGGCCCCTGCTGGGGGGACGGGACTTGCATGTTGGAGATCTGGACTGGGAAAGGCTGGGTTAGCACACGCGGGGCGCGTTGCTCAGCAAATGCATACAGAGTCAGTCGGGACCTGGTACGTGATAGTCCGGGAGGGAATCCGGACAGCTTTTGAATGATGGTTGGGTGCTGGCCACCTCTACAACAGTTGAGAGACTGCTTGGCATCTGCGGCCTCAAGTGAAAGGTGTTCGCTGTCAAGCTTCGCATCTGCCGCAACGAATGAGTGCTGGAGCCTTTCCATTTGGACTCAACGCAATGAAATTTGAGAGGGCATTGCAACCCTTTGCACCGAGACGGAGACTGCCAGCAACCAAAGATGGAGGACAACTCTGAAACACATCAGACACCTCACAGGTGGTCCACATGGCGGCGTTCAGCCATCCTGAGGTTGTCCATGGAGGCCAGGGGAACATTATTGGATTTGCAACAGATGGAGCGTCCGCAAACTCAGCCATCCACAGTCTGCAGCCAGGTGCATACAGACTCCCATTATGGGCAAGTGAAGGTCGCATTCCGTATCACACTGTTGGTTCTCTCTTGAAATTCAGGATCTGCCGATTTGATTCCCTGTTATGGCGTTCTTCTTCAATAGCTGCAGGGCAAAAAGACACCAGGTGTCTTGTTCACTCTCCTAAGAATGCCAGTAACTATCGTCCCATCACAGCAATTGCAAAATTCAGTAAACACAGGTGAAAAAGACAGTCAAGTGTGTATTAGTAAGTGCATCAATGCTTAGATGCCCAATGGAGTAAGAATTGGAATGGCAGGATCTAGCAATGTACTGTCCTGCATGTCAGCAAAACCAAATACAAGAGCGGACTGACTGATATGGGCTTCATGATGCCAATTCCTGGGTGAAAGGTTGCCCGCAATCGTGAGTGCAAATTCCTGTTATCCGCTTCAGAGACTGTGGTTAGATCATTTCACTGGCACTATCTGTAGTGACCCTGTGATGGTGTCTGCCTCTCACAGGTCGGAAGGATTTGAAACATGGCAAAGATCAGGACCAAACTGTGAAGGTGCGCATTTACAGGTCTGCAAATTGAGGCAATGCATTGCATGCTGTGCAATGCTTGGCAACGCTTCAACAGTTCTGGTATTGGGTTAAGTAATTATTGATATTACCAATAAAGGAACAAGTGGCTGTGGTGCAGGCTGGGCTGGTACCTTTCTTTTGCCAACTCGGTTGCAAATGACCTGACAAAGTTGTACCTTGCATTTTAGTGCCCCAGTGCGATCGTGTTGTCATCAAGAATGACCATTGGGGCATTCTGTCTGTCTTTGCAGCCTAGCACACTTGCACATGCATCATCATCTCAACTGTGCAGGGTGAACACTGATTGTTTGCAGGCGAGCCATGTTGAAATGAAAAGTAGCCTTGTCAGTGGGTTTGCTGAGGGGCCACATGAAGGCAATACGATTCATACGCTGGTGACGAGCAATGGCAGTCCTTACCAGAACATCCAGACAAGAATTATGTAAGTTGTGCCTTTTCAATCTGTGTTGCTTCCAAGATGGCTTGGAACTTTTGATGTATGCTGAGTGCCACAGGAGATTGTGTGGCTGGCTGTTGCACCTATGCTATCCACGTTCAATGTTCCATATGTGTCAGCCTTTGCAAAGTGTGCTGCACACCTTCATATGTGTTGGAAGATTGCATGTGATGGTTAGAAAGTATTGATATTCCAGCAGGGCTCCTGGAGAACAACTTCTGAGGTGACCAGTGTGCTGCACCATGCAAAAAGCTCTCCATTTTATCCCAGTTTCTGATGTGCAATGCCTTGTGTGCTCACCTCTGCTGTGCAGATCCATGCTTGGGTAATTATGCATGGCAGTTTTACGACCCAATCAGTCCTTACAAGAAAAGTGCCATCTTATGCATTGGGAGCAAGCTCAGGTGCCATCAGTTTTGTAGCATTGCCTGTTGGCTGCTATTGCTGGAGGCACAGCTGAAATACAAGTCCAGGCTATCTCAACGATGTGCTGCCTACAAAACGAACTCCAAAATTCAGCCTGTGTCACTTGGGACATAATGGTAATTGCAAGCTTGTAGAATGTGCCACGGGCACTGATAACGTCTCTCTGACTGTGTGTGCTGTGAATGTGATGGTGTTTGGTGCTCATCACGAGTTGTGGTTCAACAATTTACAGCACAGCATGTGGGCTGTGAGTGTTGTACAGTATCTACATGTGGTAAGAAGATATTTCCTCTCCTGTGGGATGGCTGGATGATGGTAGCGCATCTTTGTGTGGCATGTGCCAATGAACAGGTATGCCACTTACAAACTTGCCCAACAGATGGATGGCGGCGAGAGGATGGTTGCTTTCACTCGCATCTTGCACCGCACAGTGGAAGACTTGCTTATGAACGAGGTGGGGGAGCTGGCCAGTGTCATTCATTACATGGAGCCAAGAATGGATTGTGTGATAGCAGCGATGCTGTGGAGTGCTATACTATGGTTGCTCGGAAAAGTGTGCACAGCTTCAAACATAACCACAACCACCAGTTGCTGAAGCAGTATGGATGTATGTGTTTGGGAGTGCACAAGTAAACACAACAGGATGTTCCCTTTATCCCGCCCAGTGCATTTGGACATCCATTTTGTTTGTCTTCATGGACTGTCCATAAACAGCAGTGCACATATTGGGTTCTGTTTAAATTATGGGTTTCTCACTGGCACACGCATGTGGCATCAGGACTGTCAAGTCGCTTTCACTAGTGTCTCACATGTGATGAAGACTCTACACATTGCAATTCCATGTCCCAGTTGGTATACAGAATTGGAGCATTGAACATGGTTAGCTGGAAGTAGTAGTTCTTCTGGGCGAAATAATGCAAGGCGGTGCAGGTCGTCTTGTTGGCAACTGGAAGCTTTTCAGCTTTGAAGCAGGGACCATATTGCTGGCGCATAAGTTTCATTTGCTGCTGTTGCAGGTGCCCACTGTGAGGGTGAATCCCCGTGATCCTGCTTGCGATCTCTGGTGCGACTTCCCTGTAGCTGACAGGCCGGGAGCAGTGCGGCAGTTTCTGTTGGCTGCCAAAACGGATCCGGCATTGATCAAGGCGCCATGGCTGCTCCTCATAGAGACAGACTATGTGTGGGCAAAACCAATAAAGGCAGGGACCATCCCATGAAGGGCAAAGAAAGTACATCAACCATGCACATGTGTACATGACATAAACTCGATTTCTACCTGAACGTTTGGTACAACCAAGATGCCTGGGAAAACACTGTCTAAGATAATCTAGGCGTTGGTCTCTTGCAAAACATCACCATCACAATCACCGAATCTGACACACTTCAGCATCCAGAAAGCTGAAGAATCTGCAGGACGCTGCCCATTGCCCGATTCTCGACTCAACACTTTTAAGGAACACATCCAGTGGTCAGTATGCGGACTGCATGATTCATGCAAGATGTCTCTTGAAAGGAGCAATGCTGTCAGGAGCAATGCGTCAGTTTTTGCCCTTCAGTGGCTTCAGGTATCGACAGCTTGTTGAGTGTGAACACGCATGGTAATGGGAGTATGCGCTGTGTGCTGTGCAGCCACCCCCCGCTGCGGAGTCATCCAACCTCTCATGGGGATTCCCTTTTGGCTACATATCGCCCACCCACCCACGTGCGCCAACCCCCAACCCCCACACCACCATTCACCCGCTCACATGCAGGCTCTGCAGCCTTGCTTCTAGAATTGGCCTATCGTGCTCACAGAGCACAGCAACCACGCTGAGCCACACTGCAACATGCTGCACAAAGCTGCATTACCCTGCGGGCTGCATCAGCGTCCGCTCCTGGGGAAACCCTATGGTCAGATATACTGTTTTGGCCCACTTGCCACATGTCTCCTGACCGCTGCCTCAGCAACCACACGCTCGTGGCCCTAAGTACCACGACTGCTGCCACGCCCCTGGCTTGTGAATTATCAAAGCCCCTTCATTGGTGATTGATCATATTGTTGGTTGAAGCAAATCGTCTATGCTGACAATCTGGACGTTCGTTGTCAACAAACGCAGATCTGGAACTGCATTGTCTAGTTCTATTCCAAAGTATTCACCCAACGAATGCTGCAGCGTCGTCCCACCCTGCACAACTGATTCCACATTGAAACCCAACGCTGTGTTTTTGCATCAAGCCACGTGGCTGTGACGATTGATCCACTGATCTGAGCTTGCTGATGAGCGCCTGCTGCGTCAATACTGTGCAGCCCTGCGCTCGGTCATCAGGACAATGTACCCCTTGGAACGTGGACCCCTAGCGAACATTCCTGCAACAGGGCCAGCGCCGGTGCTTGTACGGCCAGCTGAGCTGCACAAGGTTGTGCTGGACTGGGAGAGGTTGGCCTTGCACATCGAAGGCGACAACGAGAGCAAGGAAAAGCTCGGTAAGTATTTCCGCCATGCTGCTGTCTTGTGGAACACAAGCGCGAACCTCCCTTTCGGATGGGCAGCGTCAGCGGCGTATTCCCAGCGATCATGCAGCTGCTGGCATTCATGCGCGCAACTGTGGAGAGGCGAATTGATTCATTGTTGACTGATCGCTTTGCTGGGGCATTAGCGTACAAGTTTTCAATGTCTAGTTGCAGGGCTGCCCCTGTGTGTAGCAGAATTTTATGCTTTTGCCACTGGCACCTTGAGCAACGTTGTTAGCCGAATGATGGTGCGCCGTAAATCTAGTCCAGCGGGCAGTACTTTTTTCGTTCTCTTCAGATGCCAAACTCTGTGTTTGTGCGTCGAAACCAGGATTCAGTCAAGTGATGCTCAGATGTTGTTGTGCTCCACATGGCAAACCGTGCGTCCCATGGGGTCTCGCAGGATCCGCCGTTTGCTTCCAGCGAATGAGATATGCACAAATACATATTTCGCGATGTCTGTTTTTCGGTGCGGCGCAGGGCCGCACTTGAATTCTCGAGATCACGATGCATTAATGTGGGCACTGGGCCATAGGTTCCGTTCCTCAGCACAGTGGCAGCAACTCCAGTAGCCATGGATATGGCTAACACTGTGTTCCTGATCTATCACGACACCTGAAATCCACTCAACGTGCCCACAATCAGTGCATTTTCCATTTTCTTTATTGTTCATGCAAAAGCGACTTACTCACAAATACAACGCGATGCACAATGTGCGCTTGTCATAGTGCCTCACCTCCTGTTTCAACCGTAACTTACGATTCGCAAGTGACCACACCGAGAAACTGTGGTCATTGTGGAACTTCGCAGAAAGCGCAATGCTCCTTTAGCCTTAGTAGCCTGAAGATGGTGGGCAGAGGCCGGTGGCACTTAAACAAACGCAGCTCGTACCTACAGCTTGTCTCCATACGTCTGTACATGCATTTGTCAGGAGTGCATGCTCTTCTCTCCTACTTGTACAATTATGGCATTTCTGTACATCTTTTGTTTCACGCTGTTGAACGGTGAATGCACGTAAATGTGCACTGGGCAAAAGAAAAGAACGGCGTCCAAAACGAAACGCAGCCAGCCAATTGCCGCCCTCTGTTGATTGCGTGTGCACCAGGCTGGGTTCGGGAGATGTACGCCTTCTCCATTGCCTGTGCCCTGAACGACGTGCACCTGGACCTGAGACCTGTCCCCAGCAACCCGTTGATCGTGCAGCCGCCCGCCGATTCCACGCTCGGGGAGGCGGCCATGTACCACTACACCTGGGGGTCGGCATTTCTGGATGGGGCAGGCAACAAGGTGTACGAGTTTGACAAGAGACAGTACACTGCGGCTGATCTGCAATTCAAGGTGCGCAGTGTGGTGGGTGGGTGCCGACCTCTGTGCACTGTGGTGAAACGGGTGAGAGGCAGACACCCGAAGAATCGATGTGAGTAGATGAAGATAGGTAGAAATAGCCAAGAATGCGTCAGGTATATGAACACTTAACACATTGCCAATAAAGCAATACAGTCTGCGGCCAAAAGGAGGCCGTTAAGTCCCTCTTTCTCCCGAGAAAGCAGTGGTAATGATTTGCCCAATGCGCAAGCCAATGACGGGAGATGCCGCAAACTTGCGCGTAACAAACGCCAAACATTTTGCACATTGATCTTTGCAGGCTGGCGGTGCTGCAGGTTCCCATTTTGGCGACACCGCCACCCTTTCAAGAAGGCTGGAAATTGCATGACTCATCGCCAGTTAGCCAAGAGAAGTACGGTTTGGTCAAGGACATGATCGATAGGATGAACGAAGGAATCAGGGCGCTTCCCGTGCTGCCAATTGATGCGCAGTCCAAACTCCAGTAGAGCGGACCATGATTGTGCAGATGCTTCTTTGGCTTCGGTTGGCGAGCACTCTTTTCTGCCGTTTACCCAGGATTTGGTTGTCATCACCGGAAGCTCGCTCCTGTTTGGCAAGTCCAGTGAACTGTTTCAGGACTGCGGCAGTGAACAGCCGCATCGGGAGTGGCTCGATATAGAATGTATTGGCTTGTAGTCAGCGTTTAGAACTTTGCGCTTGAAGCTTATTATTCTGGGCGTTAAGAAGAAGATGGTAGTGCAGACGAGGAGTCTTATGAATGACAGGGGTACTGATTCTATGTGTGAGTGCAGAATGAATGTTTTTGAGGCTCCCGTGCTGCTCGAGAAACTGTTAAGGCAGCAGTTGTTTACACATGCCAGGGTCGAAGGACGTCGCCATCTGTGCCACATTTGCCCTCATATCAATGCAATCAGCTTGGTAAGCCATAAATGCAATGGATGCAATTGTCCCATCGTTTGTCGCATCAAAGTCGTTGCGACTTTGGTGGTGGTTACCTCACTAGGCTGCAACTCCGTAACAGTTCGAAATTTTATGTAAACATTATGTATAATTAGTACAATTTTATGAAGGGTACACACACTCGTTGCATGCAGTTCTGACTGCTCACCTTCTTTGAAGAGGGACGGATTGTAAATTGAGCGCACATTCGGAGAAATGGCGAAACAAAAGCTGGCTGAAAGAGGCGCCAAAATTTCAGCTTCACTGGCCCAAGATGGTCAGGGATGGCTTCTGCACCCAGCAGCGCCTCTCGTGTTGAATGTGTGCATTGGGTTTCCATTGAGGCTGCGGATGCACCGTTTTGTTCAGGAAGAATAGCCCTGCTGGCTGACACCGCGCAGAAGCGCCTCAGGAATATGGTTGTCGCCACGAAGGGACACAATGCGTCCTGTGAGGCAGCTGGCTGCGAATGCCGCAACGCTCCCCAAGCCAATATCCCCATCACTTCCCTGGAGCGGCATTGAGCGCTCAGTGTTTGGGAAGATGAAGGAGCACAGGGCAGGAACGAAGTGATGGGCGTTGGCCGCGAACACAGCCACATCCCTGAAATTGGTTCGCACATTATGTGGTGGGCAGCTTGACCGTCGTGGCACGCCCCCGAGTGGAGTCAACGCTTCGCTTTTACATTAAGCAACCCGCTGAATGGAAAACACCCAATTTGTGTGATCTAAGGACGGATGAGGGTGGGCTGGGGTGGATGGAAGGTAGGTTTCGAGGAAGAGGAGAAACGACACACGAGGAGAACAACGTTTCCTTAGAAAAAACGTGTGTTGCAAACGGCCACAAATATTTTGGCGCGGCCTCGGATGCGAGCGGCAGGCTGGTGTTCAGGTTTACAAGGCTCTTGAGGCAGCATGCATACAAGAAGGCAGCGGCGGGCGCAATAGCCAGCCTTCGGCTGATTCAGACCAAAAGCAAGCCGAAATGCCGGGGGCACTTTCTGGTTGGCTTCGCGGCCGCTAGTGCGTTCTGGCTGTACCTTTATAATGGCAAACTACGGACAGCCGCCCGCTAACTCTCCTAATTTGGAGAGTTAGTGGGCGGCTATCGGTTGTTTCCGTGAGTCTGTGGTATTCTTGAAACATTCTGGTGCAATAAAATGAACTAAAAAGAGGCAGACAAGTGGCGCGCATGGAATTATGCCCCCCCGTCGCCTGTCGGCAGGCTTGGCTTTTTACGTTTATGTTTACGTTCTTACTTTTACGTTTTTACGCGTAAAAACGTAAATTTGCAAAAGGGCCTATTTTTACGGCTATTTTTACGTTTTTGCGGCTCCCTGGGACACCCAGGTTATATGATCAAAGTTGCGTACAATGATCAGTATTCCACCAACTCCAGCACCTGCAACACAATGCCCACCTCGGCCTTGGCAAGGGCGTCGATGGCGCTTAACAAAAACTCGTTTTCTGCCCCTTCCAGAGCGCCTAGCTGACACTCTCCGGACTCCGTAAGTCTGTATGTACTGTCCTTATGTACACCGGACAGTTTTTACGTTGCATTTACGTATTTTTACGCATTTCTACGAGTAAAAACGTAAATACGATCAGTTTTTACGGCGTAAAAACCAAGCCTGCCTGTCGGGTGCACGGAAAGTGCTTTATCGCACTTCGGAAAGTACAATCAACCTACTCAACCTTCGCATCTGCAGCCCCCTGGCTTCCCAGTCAAATCGGTGCCCACTGTGTTTTCCACTGATCCAGCGGGTCCCTGCCGGCAGCACCTTCCCATGCCTTGGCGGCGCCGCTCTCAATTTCTAACGCCACATATGCACCTCGCACTTGCTCCATCCCTTCCCGCTGACCACGATTCACATGAACTTACGCGATCTCAAGGTGATCGTTGCTTCTCAACTGAACGTCGCGTTTTTGGGCTTTCACCGTTGGAATTGCCGAACACTCATTGTCCATTGTCCATTTTCCATTTCCGTCTGGAGTTTCTCGCGTGTTATTCGTCATTTGTCGCCCCCCGCGCCGATCTTTATTCCAGGCAGCGTGAGAGCCGCGTCCCGCCCCCCTTCGAAGCTCGTCCTGAATCCGATCCTTGCGGTCCGGTCGTCGCCAACGGCCGCATAGGAGGTCGCCTGCCCCGAGGCGCCTATGCTGGCGCTGGCCTCCGCCAGCTTCAGCAGGCTGGCCTCGATGGCTGCGTCGATGCTGCCGTACAGGCTTATCTCGTCGTTGTAGATCTTGCTGTTGGTGGTGATGACACGCTCCAGACCAACCTTAGCCTGAGGCATGAACGGAATGTGTGAAGTTAATGCGAAAACTAAAAAGCACGAACACATACGGAGCCCGCGGGCAGTCCATGGAGAATTCGGGGGCGCGCTCCGCTGACGGTTTTTGACCCACATTGCCTTGTGGGTGTTCGCGATCGCTGCTTCTGATTAGACGCAGTCCGTTGGGTGATGTTGCGGAAGCGAATGGCTCCTTACAACCTGGTCAACAATGCGCTGGCAGGAGCGCTGAAATTATAGGCTGACTTGGCCTATTATTGCAACCCTCCTCAGAGAATATCTTCTCAGAGAGAATTTTCTCAGGGAAGATTGCCCCTTCCAGTCATAGATGTCGATCTTCAATCGGTGGCAACTGTACCAGCCACGATAATATTGATAACTATAGTTATCAAAGATGAAAATAACACTTTTCCGAACATACATAAAACACATTTCACCATAGCTTTACACGCCAAGAACGCAAAAATAACACAAACCCGTAAACTTTGTACACGTTTGAACACGTGTTATTTGGCCCTTTTTCTCCTATCAAAGACAGCGCTTACTTCTGTGTCGAAATCCGCTTCCGCAAGCTCAATGTTGATGTTGCCAATGTCGTTTATGTCAATGTCCAAATCAATGTCCTGCTGCTTGAAACCTGTTCAACACAATGAGCCCAGTCAGCAGCTGCGCCTCTTCCTCGTCTGTGAGCCTCTCCGCCATGACCTTGTGGCGGCAAGGATGCTTTCCCCTAAATACCTAAATACCGAGTCCAAATGTGTTGATGTGAAAAGCAACAGATGGCCGACTTGCACCTGCGGAACGATATCCTGCATGAATCCGTACACTGCATGTCGGTGGCATCCATTGGAGCCACCTCAAAAGGTACGTACAAACAGAAATCGTGGGATTTGTCCTCCGTGTATAAACAACTCCCTTTCGTGAAGAATGAGTATAATACACATTACCAGTCTCCTGTCAACACATTCTTTCAACAAGGTAGCCAATAGTGGGCACCACATGGCAGAAATTCTTTCAGTTCCACAAACCACTGGCAGGCTTGTTTTTTACGCCGTAAAAACTGATTTTATTCAGGTTTTTACGCGCAAAAAAAGTTTTTACGTTTTGTGCGTAAAAATGCGTAAAAATACCCAAATACAACGTAAAAACTGTCCGGTGTACATAAGGACAGTACATACTGACTTAAGGTGACCGGAGAGTGGCATCTAGGCGCCCTGGAAGGGTCAGAAGACGAGGTTTTGTTAAGCACCATCATCGCCCTTGCCAAGGACGAGGTGGAAATTGTGTTGTGGGTGCTGGAGTTGGCGGAGGACTGATCATTGTACGCAACTTTCATCGTATAGCCTGGGTGTGCAGGGAGCCGTAAAAACGTACAAATAGCCGTAAAATTAGGTCCTCTTGCAATTTTACGCTTTTAAGCGTAAAAACATAAAAGTGAAAACGAAAACATAAACGCAAAAACTAAGCCTGACCACTGGGTGAACGGTTGCGCTACGAAGGTTCCACGGAAAGAAGAACTTCGGTTCCTCAATGACTTACTTTCGCCCACGTCAAAGCACCCTTGCTCGTCTCCAAAGCTGTACACAGCGCAACCTGGCGTTCTTGCACATGTCCCTGGCTCCGTGGACCTTTCGCAAGCTCCCTGTGGCAGGCGTGGTACATGGTAAGAAAGAATTTGTTTCAATTTCAGAGGCACTTGCTCATTGTGTTGTATGGCAATATTTGTGTGTAGCAATGTAAATGCATGCATAGGATATAGGATCGTTGGTGTCAAAAAGTGCACCTCCCTTCGTTAGCGGAAATTCGGGAATTGTTCTCGTGGCAAGAAGTGGATGGATGGGGTTTTCTAACATACAAGTACAGTCCAGAGTATCTGCGAGGATCTATCTGACATTACGTAATTGCAGCCGCGGGCAGTCTCTATCGATGATCGTGGCGACGATCGGGCAACTGCGTGGCGAATGGACAGAGCTTCCCCAAATCGCATACGGCCATATGGCAGAGCTATTTTCATTCATTCTAAAGGTTTCCATATATTTATATACTCATTTTCATTCGCTATATTCCTGGTGCCCAATGACTCACACCCAGCGTGTGGAAACATGGGCTCGGTTGTTCTTTTGCAGGGATGTGCACATGCTGGTATGATATGCTCATTAAAAGGTGTCCGTGACAGCCCAACTCGCCATCTTTGCATAAATCAGACTGAAGCTAACCCAGCGAAGAAGATAATGGGCCTCTCGCCGGAGATAGCCGCTCAACCGCATCGCCTTGCAATGGCCATTCTGCGCTCAATTGGTTAGAAACTAGTCCGAGATTGTTGAGGAGGATTAGCTCTCGTAACTTACGTGATCTCCGCGTGCGCTCGACTTCCGCCCATTCGCGTTGTGCTGGCCAGCCGACTGGTACTCTGCAGGCAACCAGGCCATCTCAGGCACCACTAAAAGAAGAAATACCCACCTCATCCAACACCTCTGATCCCCCACGTGCAAAACACATCGGGAAGGCTAATTTCACGCAAATATTGTTTGTGACCGGTAGCGGCTGTAATACATTGCTACTGCTAATATTGGAAATGCTTGTACTTCATTTATTCAATATTCTAACCCCCTTGTAAGCCTTGCATTCCCATGCTGCACCAGAACGAAAGTGGAATTGTTTCAATACATCCCCTACGTGGACATTGGGCATTTCAATTGTCCATTGTACATTCCATTTCAGACTCTTCGAGAAGTTTCCAAAGTTCAGGTAGCATATCCCGCCCGGAAAGACACATGTGTCGTAAAATGGTTCCTAATGTACTGCAGTGTGCATTCCATGGCGTTTTGTACACTGCGTTCATGCATCCCACGAGCGGCCTGGGCCCTGGCCGGTGCAAGTGGACCCCAACGAAGCACACACGAAGCTGCATCCTGGCGGGCCGCCCAGAAAGATCGCGCTCATCTCAGCAGCGCATATTGATATATAGCCGAGCCCTTTTCATTTCTTAGTTCCATGGATCGCTTTAAGCCATTTGATTGAATATGGACAAAGAAGTCATTGCTCCGGAAATCCTTAAAGCAACGCCATCTACAGCACTGTGCGTCAAGCTGACATCGACGCACCACGACAGATGGTAACGAGCCGCCTCGACAAGAAAAAAAAGCTAGAAAAACGTAGAAAGACAAAAGAACTATTGGCATTTTCTTTCCTGGCTTTCCTGAAAAATAACCTGTCGCCACTGTAGCGTCCCGACCGAGCATTCCATGCGGAGAGTTTTATGAGGAAATTTTGGCAAAATCCAAAGGTATGAAGTCCAGAACCTGGTGCCGGCATTGTATGAAATGGGTCTTTATACTGGTGTGTCATACCACCTCAGGGGTCTCCAGTGGGATACGTACATCCGCAAGAAGCAAGACCCCGGACTGTGCTTATGTCGCGCGTGGCCGTGAATCAGTGTCACGTGGATGGCCACTCGCTTGAAAATTTCAGGTGTACATCTGGTGCAGCATGGCGAGCAAACGTTCCTACGTTCTCGAGCATTGCTTCCTCCAGGATATCATTTTACGCGCCAGAAGTAATGTCCGTAATGTTTCGTCCCGTACTCGAAGACGGCCAGGGAATTCCACGGCCCAGGTTCA
>CAJHUC010001887.1:0-24863 GCA_905146915.1 Ostreobium quekettii
TATATCAGGCTCTAGTGTTCAGGCACCCTACTGAGCCTCTTTGGGAGCTATCGTACTCCATAATACATCGTAGGGCGGACGTAGGTGTTGTCAACTCCAGTCGCTGGGAACTGCTCTCCACCCGCTGAGAGGCAATCAACTCCCTCAGCTACTCCAGTAGAGTCCTCTAGGAAGCTGCTCTCCACCTGCTAAGGGGCAAATAGTCCCCCCAGCTACTCCAGTCGAGTCGCTGGCAGCTGCTCTCCACCCGTTGAGAGGTTTCATGGACCCCTCAACTACTCCAAGTTCGGCGTAGAGAACCACTCTCCACCCACTGAGAGGGTCTACGGACCTTTTAGCTGCTCCTGTAGAGTGCTGATGCAGGCAAAAACTTCCCAGGAGGCTCCCTGTAGTGGGGAATCACCATCCTCCCGGATCCAGTACGATGCAGAGTCACAAGACGAGGCACAGTTCACTTGCAGGGCCTTGCAGGTCGCTACTCAGCGCCGCCCCCCCTCGGAGGTCGCTACTCGGGAACCCCCCCGCCAGCAGTAGAGGCGCGGGCAGATTCCCACAGCTTCTCCCCCCGTCACATCACTCGGAGGGGTCCAGTCACGCCTGCATTGACCCCCGCGACCCCGGATGTTGCCTCCACCCGTTCACTCCACTCACTGCGCCCCTCCACGGGCCTGGCACCCGCCGGCCTGCGTCCCCCGCCGCCGATTCACCTCGTGGGTCCGCAGATCACAATTCCCGCCGCCGGGCCCGAATGCCCCGCGCAAGCGGCGGCCTCCGATGCCCCTTTTCAGCGGTCAATTCCCATGGAATGCGCCTCCCACCATCAGGCTTGGCGCGCGGATTCACAAGCCAACACCCCCCGCCATCGGGCTAGGTGCGAGAAGCAGCAAAATATGCCCCCCTCCTTAGGGCCAGGCACTCGGTCCGGTTTGGAATCCCTGGCCAATTCAGGCGGCGCCACGGGGCGCCCACCTGGCCGGCCCATCTCCTTGGATCTCTCGCGAAGGGGGGCCCTCCCGCCGTCGGGCCGGGTCCCCTCGGCTCTCATGTGCCGCATGGCACGCTTCCGTCCTCCACGTCCGCCGGCTCCGAAACCACTGGCGTGGTTTTCGGTTTGATGTGCGGGCGATGTGCCCGCCGCGGCGCCCAATGCGGCCGGAATGGCCTCCTCCGCCGGATGACCGGCGGGCGGTCCAGGGCGCTCGCTCCTTCCGGGTGCGCAGTGTGGGCCCAAGCCTGCGATCGGCTGGGCGCGGGGCAGCAGTGCGCGCAGTGGGTGTGCGACGCCGGTGCGGTCTGCGGGTGCAGCCGTGCGGAGGCAAGTGGTCAGCAAGAGTTATAACCGTAGGGCATTGGGGCCACCCTTTGGCGTGCCCTGCATCACATGACAATGCAGCCAACGTCACCGTATCTATAGTATTTCGTCCCCCAGTACGGTTGTGGAGGCGTCCCTAAGTACTCTAACTTCTAGTAACTATATCTCCATTACCGCTAACCCAAATGGAGTGATTCAAGAACCTATAGGTTCCTAGTAAGTTCTACTAAAAGATGAGATTGTTTATTAATATTTATTATACTTCCCAGATACCCATAACCAAGGAAACACGCTACCCCCTGTGCTTCACACCACAACGATTGGATGGTGTCCTTCGACATACAGGATGCCTACCACCACATACCGATCCATCCCCAGGATTGGCAGTACTTCACCTTTTAAATCGATGGGGAATTGTGGGAATGCGTGACTTTACTATTCAATTGGCAAGGAGCCCCGATGGTGTTTACGAAGGTGATGCGGACGATCATTGCCTTTCTTCGCTCTCCCCGCCAAGTGGCTCCCAAATTACCCCCTTCTTGGGCCAAGTCTGCAATTTCGACATATTGGTGATCCCTACTGCTGCCCTACTTGGACGACATTCTGGGAGCCACAAGTGATCAAGCGTGACTGCACAGCTGGACCAGTATGACACGCACAATTTTGAATGGCTTGGGGATAGTAGTGAATGAGGCAAAGTCTTCCTGGACCCCCATGCAGACCAAAGTGCACTTGGGTTTGATCGTCGATATGGCCAGGGGCCTATTTATAGTCCCCTTAGACAAGGTTGCTCGACTTCACAGCCAAGCAATGGCTTTGACGACCGCTGCGAATCACAACAAGGGCCAAGTGTAAGTGAGGAAAATTGCCTCATTTTGCGGCCTGGCCCAATCGGTCGACCTGGCAATCCGGCCGGCACGATTCTTCCTCCAAGCGCTTTACGCGTGTTTGAAAACCAAGTGCACCTAGCGCAGTTGGGTGAGGCTTGACACCCAAGCACTGCAAGATCTCTACTGGTGGTACCTACTCTGTGATCGCTAGAACGGGAGGGCGATCTGGAGACCGCCGGGTGCACTTCAATTGGCCACAGACTCAAGCGATTCGCTTGAGGGGCCGAATTGCGATGGGAACCCTCCACACCTCTCTCCTCAAAGCCCCAGGTGCTCCTTGCATACGGTTTTAGGCCTGCAACGACCCAACACAAGCACATCAATCAGGAGCTGATGGCAGTTCACAAATCACTCGAATCTCTCATGCACAAGATCAGTGGGCAACACGTGAGCCTCCTTGTGGACTTAGCGGTCACAACCTAGGTTATTCGCAAATTGACGACGACTTCGGGCCCCCTGATGAAGAAGCTCCGTCGCCTCCATTGGCTCCTTGAGTGCTGGGATATAGTCCTTTGGCTGACCTAGATCCCCAACGCGAACAACACAGTACCAGACGCCCTCTTGCACACCCACAACCCCACGGATTGGTGCCTCCACCCCCGACTTTTCGGAATCTTGGACCATAGGTGGGGCCCCCATATAGTGGACCGCTTCACAATGCTCGAGAATCGGCAGGTGAAGCATTTCAATTCTGCCTTGTGGTCACCGAACACAGAGGGCATCGACGCACTGGCCCCACCCCTTGTGCTCTGGAGCGCGGAGAACAATTGGGCGAACCCGCCCTAGACGCTTCTTCCTCGCCTCACCAATTTCCTCGGCAAACGCCCTGCAATTCAATACACTGTGGTGGCCCCTTACTGGCTGAGCGCACAGTGGTTCCCCCGGTTGCACTGCATGGCGACAGACATTGTGATCTTCCCCCCAGCGCCAGACACCTTTCTACCAGGTCGCCTGGGCAGCCAGACCCCAGTGGGGGCCCCCAATTCGGCTGGCCGGAGCTAATGGCCTCGCAGACAAATTCAGTCGTCAAAGCTCAGCAAGATTCTCTCTGGCCATCCTCGCAATCAGGAGTGGCCCGCACGTTCACTAAAGTTGCCGCTTTCTGCACCCACTGCGGCTGGACGGCCGTCCCCACCTCACGCGCAGTGGTCTGTGCTTATCTCGTCTATCTGGAGGCGGAGGGCTCCATCCGCCCTAC
The DNA here is from genome assembly GCA_905146915.1 of Ostreobium quekettii. Lineage (NCBI taxonomy): Eukaryota > Viridiplantae > Chlorophyta > Ulvophyceae > Bryopsidales > Ostreobiaceae > Ostreobium > Ostreobium quekettii. Next base: position 3,401 of record CAJHUC010001887.1, read on the forward strand.
CTCTGCCCCCCAATACCTTGCTGCCATCGGCACTATTCATCGTAAGCGAGGCTTCGATTTCTGTGCCTCCGATTGGCTCACCAAGGCCTTGATCCGCGCCTAGAAAAACCGAGCCCCCGACACCCAGTACACCATGCAAATCCGGGCTTTTCCAGTAGATGCAATTGAGGAGCTACTCAGCTACGCCGGCACCCCCCAGCCCCCACTCAAGATCCGAGCGATCCTGGTCCTAATCCTCGACTTCATCTTCTTCTCACGCGCAGACTCCGCCTACTTTGCGCATGACTGCAACTTCTTTGTGTTGGACACCTCGCTGGAATTCGTGGAGCGCTGAAGGAAAGGCCAGCAAGTGTCTTACCTCGAACTTTGCTGCCGCCAATTTGATGCAAGGGGCTGCCTATCCCTGCTGCGTCTGGTTTCCGATTGGCGCCGCACATGGGATGCGGCCTGGGCGGCGGCAGGACACCCTCGCCGGTCCCAGGAGTCTTCTTTTTGGGCGCTGCCCGTAGACGGCCACGCCCCCACTTCAACGTTGGTGGAGCACTGGTACTGGCAGGCTGCATCTATCATTCGTGGCATCGATGTGGCGGACTTGACTCATCACTCCTTACGGAAAGGTGGCACCACATCAGCTTTCTCTCTGGGCGTCGGCATTTGGCACATCGCTGATTGGGGTGGATGGAGTCTGAAGTCCGACGCCATTCAGCGCTACATCGCCATGGCGCATCTTTTTTGTTGTCTGAGCAATAGGGACATGCAGACCGAAAAGGCAAAACTGACATGCCCGAGTTCCGGATTTCTCTCTTTGTACATTAGGGTATTTGTACCAATGGGATTTGATTGGGACTTCCGGTGTGAGCGGGGCTGATTGCCCCAAAAGGGTGGGAGCAGCCGGCCGTTTCATGTAAACTTGGAGGTCCAGTACGTGCTAGATCTTCAAGCCAGCGCATTTTCCACCATTCCGCATTTTTCGCAATTCCGCATTTTCCACAATTCCCCATTTCCTGCAGGGTGATTATTTCTTTTTGCGACAGTGGACTATTCTTTTTTGCGACAGTGCCAAACTACTCTTTTTTGCGACAGTGGATTGTTCTTTTTTGCAACAGTGAGTATGACTAATGCACAGCTTGGGAAGGCGGCGGGCCTTCGAACCAGCTCGCCTACCCGCCCCCAGCACCCCTCCACCGTCACTTGCCACCGGCCGCTAGTAGCCGCCGTCGCTGTTGTTCGCCGCCCGAGGGACCGTTTTCCGCTCCCTCGAACTTCACGAGTCAACGCTGTGCTTGTTTGGGGTCTGGGTGACGCACAGGGCCGGGCGGCGCCAAATGAGCACTAGGGTTGCGCCAATCGCTGCAATGGCTCCAGTGGCAGCCCGCCACAGGTCGTGGCTCACAGGGCGTGCCCCCACCCGGCAGCGAAACCTGGTCGTGTGACCAGTCAACGGCGCTGGGCGTGGGCGTCTTGATGGTCGATGCTTGGACGGCAATGGCGCTGGCAGCCAGCGCCTTGGCCTCCCCGTCCGGCGTCACGAGCAACACTACCCGGTCCCAGTTCGCGGCGCCGTCTCCCCGCGCGGCCAAGTGGCCGCATTTCAGGGGGCTAGCACGGCAAAAACAGATCTGGGGAGGAAACGGGGGGCTGCAACCTCAGCCGATTCGGCTGAATCTCAGCGCCAAACTGATCGCCGAGTGGTAGCGGTAGTCCCCTTCCGCAAGGTGGGGACCCTGGGCGTCCCCAAATGTTCCCGTTTCGCCTTTTAGTCCTTTCTCCGAACAGACGCGCCTTCAGCACCGTTGTGAGAGGAGGCCCGGTGGACCGTGCAGGGGTGGTGTGGCAAATCTGATGCCAACATCTCGTGCATCAATTATCGCCACTGTCGCAAAAAGGAGTAGTTTGGCACTGTCGCAGAAAAGAACAATCCACTGTCGCAAAAAAAAATAGTAACCTTCCTGCAGTCCCCGAATTTCCACAATTCCCCAAACCCGAAAATTCGTTCCCGCAGCTGTCGGTGCCGCAGTGCGCCGCGCCGCGTCCGCCATGAGCGACGACGACGATGCCCCCGAGGCGCTGCTCAGCGACGAGCCCTCCGCGGGCAGCGGCGACGAGGGCCTGGAAGGCCCCGAGGGCGATGGCATGGACCTGGACGAGAGGGGGGGGGCGGGGGGCCGCTACGTCGACTCTAGCGACGAGGAGGACGGGGAGGACGTCGAGGAGTACGAAGACGACGGGTTCGTCGTCGCCAGCGAGGAGGAGGAGGAGGAGGAAGACGAGGAGGACGAGGATGAGGGCGGCAGGGAGCGCCACAGAGGGAGACGCCGCAAGAAGCGGCGGCGCAGCGACGCCGCGTTCCACCTGGATGATGAGGACTACAAGCTGCTGGAGGAGGGCGGCGTCACGGTGGGGGTTGGTCGGGATTCTCTTTTGTGGAGGGGATGCGGAATGATGGGTAGCGGGGGGGGAGGGGCCTGTGGGCATCGGGGCTGATTTTGGGCGGTTGTGGGTGCATGCGCAGGGGGTGAGGCGACCGCAGAAGGGGGGCCGCAAGCGGCTGAAGAAGCTGGGGGACGTGGACCACGTGGACCACCCACGCGACGCCACGCAGCTGAGGGAGGAGCTGTTCGGCGACGGGGAAGGTGGGGAGGCGCATGGGCGGCATGTCGGGGAAGCGCTTCTGCAATGGCATGACCTGGGGCACAATGTTGCAACCTTGAACTGAGTGCAATCATGCCAGGGAACAGCGAGGCTATATTGGGCAGGACCTGGGGCAGTGGTGATACTGGATGTTGGAGGGGCGAGACCGCTGGATGAATCCATTGCAGCGCAGAGCACACGACGGACGTGTCCCGAAGAGAAGGGTGCTTGTGTTTGAAACATGCAGTTGCAATTTAGGCGCACTGCAGTGGCCCAGGGGACTGGGGCTGTTGGCTTGCACACAAGTGGGGCCCCACAACGCACTGTACAGGACAAGGAGCTGAGTGCACGATGTGCTGTGCGGATCAGGCTTGGAGGACGAGCTTGATGATCAGGGTGAAGAGGAGGATATGGGCCCACAGGGCAGCATACAGGAGATGGATGAAATGGTTGATGAAGATGGGCTGGACGGCTTCATTGTTCATGACGAGCAAGGTCAAGGAGAAGGGTCCAGAAGGGGAAGGACATCCACAAAGGAGTATCTAGGCGAATCAAACGAGGCCTTGAGGGTGAGGCACCAAGGCCAATGATAATCGACTGGTTTCGTGCAGTTGTGCACAGCTGCAGAGGCAGACCTGTGAAAAAGAAAAAGGAAATGGCCACAAGCATCTTACAAGAATGAAGCTGTTGCGACTGCATTGTTCACAATAGCCATGACCATCAATACCCTCCCAGCAGGCGATGATAGTACCTTGTATTGATTGTTGTAAGCTCGGGGTTGATTACTGGACCTTGCGAAGGAACATCAGCTACTGGAAGAGAGACGATGCCGTTGCGCTTTTGGCTGCAAACCCAGTTCCGCCACTGCGCATGTGGCTTGTGATGGGTGGCTGAGGCTGAGCAATGCATGCGCCATAGATTTGGCCTGTCAAGGAACGGAATGTTGGTGGTGCACATTGTGTTGTTCATGTTGACTGAGGTTGCTGTGTCTGTTGGGTTGACCAACTGCTATTGCGAAATGCAGTCTGTTGGGAAGCAGTTTTTTCTTTTTGTCATGTTTAGCAAATGATTTATTGTGGGCCAGCTTTGGAATTGTCCAATTGGTTGTTTCCGATTTGCTGATATGTGTGTGTGCTTTGTATCTGTTCCCAGGACATCTTTGGGGACACAGAAGACCTGTTGGCTCTGTATGAGGAGCAGCGATCGAAGAGGAAGGCTGACGAAATGCAGCATGATGTAGAGGTACACCATGCACTGTCGCAATCGAATTGACCTTTCAGCTTGGCTTATAGCTGACCAGTGGCCATCAATGGATTACAGCAGGCATTAAGCCACTGAGGTGATGCTGATGATTGTCTTGTGATTGAGAATACCTTGATGCATCAGATTTGAATACCCCAATACCTGTTCAAGGTGTATGTTTGGGCTCCTGCAGTGACATAACTTGTGCGGTCTCTCAGGAGGCGAAACTCTTTGCAATAGCATGTTGAGCATTATGTAAAATTGTGACCGATGTTTTCAACGCAAGTGGCTGTCAAGGGTCTGTTCTGAGATACGAGGGCTGGACTCCTGAGGGTAGCATGTGCTGTATGCTGAAAGCTGACCTTGCAATGTTGTAGAGCTGTGCAGCAATTGCAGGAACTGCTGGTGGATGCATGATCTTTAGAATTTATGCAGAGCTCCCACACAACCCTGCATGCATTCAACGTCTACACAAACATACGGCTGCTTCCATTGTCTGGCCAGCTATTTGACTGTTGATTTCAGAGCAACATTATGCCCAGGGGAGTAGTACCACCACACCAGCCAAACCTGCAGCTGGGCGTTCTCTCCATCCATGTGATTTCAATTGCCAAGATCTGACCAATATATTTTCGTTTAATACAGTGGAATAAAAAAAGAGAAAAAAAGAGAAAAAAGAGAAAAAAGCTGATGGCAGCCACTTGGTCCTTGGCTTGAGTTGGTGTTTTTGTTTTTTGGGGGTCAGCATTGTCTGCCTGCAGTTGGCATCTTGGGCTGCTTATGTGGCAGGCTCAAACAGATAGTGATGTTTGGCTGTGCAGTAATGTGCATGTTGGAAAGTGTGTGAAAGCACTCATGATATGCTGTGTGCGTGCGAGCAACAGACTACGGGCCAAGCCAGCATCTATTCTCAGTATGACCCAGAAATGATGGCACGGCATGGTCTGCTGCCCGAAGATGAGGAAATCCGCAGGACGGATATTCCTGAGCGGTATCAGCAGCGCATGGTGGTGGGGACAGAGGTGAGATGGTCTCTGCACATATGGAGACTGCACTGGCTGCATGTCTTGGTGACAACATGTGTGTTGGAATAAATGCAGCTTGCAAGGACAGGAAAGACTGTGGTTCTGACTCATGATGCGGTGCTGTGTTTCCATTATTTGCAGTCCATGAATTATGACGCTGCTGCAGAATGGATTTATGAATGGCTCTTTGGCCTTGAGGCTCATGTGCGGCTTGAGCGAGATCTGGTGGAGAATGGCCGACTGGAAGTGGACGGTCCACTTGCCAAGGGGATCGAAGAATATGAGGGTAAAGAATTTAATGAGGTCGTCAGGGGTCACAGGTGGGCTGCCTGTCTGGTTGCACACTTGGTGCTGAACAGGTCTAGAAGTGCAGGCCTGCTGTCTGGACTTCTTGCAGTTCTGCCTTTTATGTGCTTGGTAAGAGCGAAGTGACTGTTGATTTGTGAGTTTGGTATTGGTGCGCTGTGTAAGTCAGAGAATATCTTGCGTTGTTATTGCTCAGAGCAGCGGTGCGTTTGAGGGCAAGTGTTCCTGCAGCTGCTGCAGTTGGTGGCTGTGTATTGTTCAGTGGGTCAAGGCAACAAAAACAAGCTGGCAACAAACAATTGTGGCTGTAAGCAGTGACTTGTCTTTTCAGTAAAAGTCATTGGTGGGAAATTGCTCAGTGGTTCTTGAGGAGAAGCTGACTGCCATGCACCAGTTGGCACTAGTCCTGGGTCTGGTATTTGTAAATGTCAGCTGTACCAGCAGGTGCTCGCAACAGTTGGCTGTGTAAGTCATTGTGTGCCCCACGCACACCCTCTGGCACATAAAGAGTTTCAAGTGTTTTCATTGGTGTCCATGAACTCCCACCTGTGGATTTGGGAACAGCAAGCATGACATCCACGGAGCTAGTGTTATGGTTCTGGAGGCATTTGTTGGGAAATTAGTGCAGCTTAGAGTGGCGGCTTGCTTCAGAGTCTCCTCGTAAAACGTTGAATTGCCAATAGTGGCGCAAGACAGAACAAGTGCCTTGGACCTGTTGGGTGATTGACATACCTGTCCAGAGTGTGTTTGTTCCTTGTTTGTTCACCGCCCACTTTTGGCAGAGGCATCCCTCATGTTTGTGGGCCTGCTGCCCCCTGAAATGTCCTGTTTACACGATATATACGTATTGTCTTGTGCAACCAGAGTCGTTCAACTTGCACGCGACAAGAATATGAGGCAGGAGTGGCGTGAGGATAAGGACAGACAGGACGTGCTGAAGAAATCGATCAAGGACGTTCTGGAGCATATGTACAAGAAGCATGAGGAGGTGCCATACATCGGTACATACTGCAAAGAATTTTGTGGAGAGCTGATGGCTTTAAGGGCCGATGATGTTCCTTCACACACCACACAGGATGAGTTCATGTGAGTATCCCTCTGGCCAATTTTTTCTTCCTGGTTGAGGCAACAGGGTACATTTTTACCCACACTTTTGGAGGTGTTTGGATGCAGTGAGAACTGCACAATTGAGAATGTGCTGTTGGCAGCTGGACTGAGGTAGTGAGCGCAGTGCTGTCTGTGTGCTTTTGACTGGCAGGTAGTTGTGCAAAGTGGTTGTGGTGGGGATGAGGAGGGAACTTGTGCTTGTGGTGTGCCAATTCTGGATGGCTTCCAACAATGTTGCCAGTGCGGCATTGTCTCTTGTGGCCATGACATTCTTCTGGACAGACTGTAGTGTGCAGGTGCTGTGTGGTGTAGGCGAGCCAAGGCTGAAGGCAAAATGTTCTTCCCGCCTGGAAGCATCCAGGCTAAGCACATGACGATGCGACGGTGGGAGCCACTTTGGGCAGTCTATGAGTGGTGAGTGCTGTTAGTCACATATGGTGCTGTCACCACCCAGAACGCCCTGGAAGGCGGCGTGCCTTTATCTTTGTCGCTTCATCCACAAGTCAGACATTATAGATGCATGGTGTGAATGTCTGCAATGCGATGCTCATCGCAATTCCGTCTGTTGTGACATTGAAGGAGCTTGAAGTGGCGGCGTTTGGAGGGCCGCAAAGAGAAACGCATTGAAGTGTATGAACGGGCACATGGAGCTGCTCCTTCAGCCGCAAGCGATGCTATTCGATGGTGCATCGATGCTCTATCAATGGCTCAGACCATGGAGGTAAGACTCAGTGCATATCCAGATCCCTGCAGTTCACGTTCCTGGTAGGATCGTGAATCAACATAGCAGGACTATCTCTGCCATTGAGATGGTGAAGCCAAACTAGACTAACTCTTTGTCACTCAGCACAAATCAAGCCCTCTAGCTTGCATTCTCAAGGCAGCTATGGTGCCTGATGTATTAATTGCTTCCACTCATTTGTCAAGTGTGGATCAGCTGAGCGCTTTCTACACATATGTGCCTATGCTTGTGGATGCCGATGTGTGTCAGTAGAGGTCGTACAATCACTGACATGCCAGTGTTTTAAGCCTGCAGGCACAACAGTGTACATCCCTCCTTTTCATCTCTGAAATTCTGTTCATTATTGCTGACCCAAAATGCTTATTGTGGGGACTGTGTGCATTCAGGCCATTGATGACATAGACGAGAAGTTTGAGCTGATCGTTGGGACGGATGCCAACCTCCATGCAGAATTTGGTCGCACAGGGCATGGCAAAACTGGAGGAGTCCGACGAAAGCCTCCCAAACTCCAGAAATACTGCCTGTACTCTAAGGCAGGGCTGTTACTATTGGTGAACGAACTGGTGAGAGAGAGACTGCTTGGCAGCGCTGACCACAGTGCTGCCATCTGCCTTTGTGACGACTTCAGGACAGCAGATGCAAGTTGGAGTTTGTGAAGTGGTCAGTGCGGACTACCCTACAGATTGCCCTCGTGCTGGGCAACTGGGTAATTCTTGTCCACATTTGCCTACACTTGCAATGTGTAAAGAGGCTTTCTGCTGCCACTTTTCTCACCATTGCACATTAAAACTAGATGCGAAGTTGAAGTGGGGATGTGTTTTTGCCCTATGGGTGTGTAAACACTACTGCATGCCATGTTCATAGATGCAGCTGCCACTGCCCATTCTTGGCGACATAATCACTTGATGGTGAAACCAACGGCGGTGTTATGCAGGGCCTGGTGCACCGTCTGCTAGGCAAACAGCACGAGCGCCAGAACCAACAGAGGGTGAGGGTGTCTTTGGATGACTTCTGCAGCACCTTTGTGGATGAAGCAAGGGGACTCCCGGACAGGGCTGCAGTTCTGCACGCTGCAAAGCACCTTGCAGCAGTGGAGCTGTCGACAGAGCCAGCTGTACGACAGGCACTGAGGAACGATTTCATACAGTATGCAGTGGTGACAACTACTCCCACTGAAGCTGGAGAGAGGGTGAGCTGTTGGCTATGAGGCACCGTGGGCTGGGCATCAGCCACTTGTGGGACAATCATCGTTGACTCCAGCTTTGACAGCTGACAAAACAATGCCCTGCTACCTCAAGAGGCTGTGCAAGGACTGCTGGCCGGGTGCCCATGGCTTATGCTTGCCGATTGCTGTGCAGATGACATTTATCCAGGCAACTTGGGTCCCCAATGGGACTGGGATTCTCAAAAGTTATATTGCTAATTTCAGCCAATCAGACGCAGGGGCAACAATGCACACAGTCGAGCTGCAGGTTTCAGTCAGTGAATGTTGCATTGCACAAAGTCATGGCTATGATCTGACAGGAACTGTCTTTGTGAACTCAGGCACCAACATCTCCACAATAACAAGAGACTGAACTGCTTTTGAGTAGCAATGCTGATGCATGGCCTCTGCTTGTGGAGGCCAGCATGGCTGCCATCTTGCTCGTTCACCATGTTGCATTTTTGTACCCTGGCTTTCAGCACTTCAGGCTACATGCCGAAGGGCTAGCACCATCCACAAGCATGTCTTGTGGTTGAGCTGATGGGTTGTGTGACGATTCCTTGCTTGGTTGTCCAGGTTTTGGATCCGTTCCATGTGTACGGCAGGGTGAAGCACCTGAAGAATAAACCGCTGCTGAGCTTTGATGACAGTGACTACTTCCTCAGGATCTTGTCAGCCACGAAGGAGCAGTTCTTGACATATACAATGGGGGTCCCCAATGATGTGTTCGAGGTATAAACAAGAGTACTTTCTCCATACGTTGGACAAACTGTGGCTTGTTAGCCAAATTGTATTTTCTACTCGTCACATGTTTTTTTTGGTAAGGTTTAGAAATATATGTCGAATATGATGTCACCAATTCCTGGCCACACAGTGGACAATCTACCATGCCCTGTGTTGCCAAAGCTGGAAGTGAAGCCTTGAGTACTCCCAGGCAACCGGACGTCTGCCACGCAGCACCATACTGCATGCATTGAATGCGCTGCCATCAATTTTGAGACATGAGTGTCTTCTCTCCTGTGCACACAGGCAAAGCCTGCACACTCCATTTGGCTGCTTGCCTTAACATACCATTTGCACGATTGTACTGGTTTCTATTGTATTGTGCCACCATCAAGCTGTCGACAGTGCATCCGCAGAAGTCATTGCAGCTGATGACTGTTGTGTGTCTCAAAACCCTGCCTTACGTTATCAATAGGAACACATCCTGCCAAAAATGATGTCTCACTTCATGGAAGGCGACACTGAAGCACTTGCACCTGGTTGGAATGAGTATCGCACAGCGATTCTACAAGACGTGGCACTGGTGCACCTCTTTCCTGCACTTGCACGAGAGCAAAAGTCCAAGGTAATGCAGACAGGCCAGACAGGAGATAAAATCGAAGGGGGTTTGGACTGCAGGAGTGCCCCATACTTTCGTGATCATTCTGTACATGGGGCAGTAGATAAGCAGCTAGACCAAAGCCTGCATCTGCCAATGCGGTTTTTTGTTGTTTCATGGAATAGTGCGCCACCACAGAAATGTGAGTATTGGCACTGTCCACTGTGTACTCAACATGCGCATGAGCGGTATGCAGGCATCTGCACATGCAAATGCCAGCTATAAGCTCTGTGCTCCCCACCTTTGAAGAATTAGGAAAAAGGCTTTACAGAGGAACAAGTGAGGACATCACACATGAGTTCTGTGCTGATTTGCTGGCTCAGAATTATCGGTTTGTCCACTTACCTTGCACACTCAGAGCGGTGACAGGCACCTTGTGCAGTACCAAAGTGTTGTTGCACGTTCTCCAACAATAGTCTTGAGCCTGAAGTGGATGGCTTGTGCCGTTCTGATTGGGGAATATCTTGCCTGAGTGTGTATTGATTGGGCCAAACTGATCAACAGCAGGAGCCCCAGCGAGATGTCAAAAAATGTTTGCTGGCCTTTGCACATTGCCACTGCCAACGAACAAATGCCTCGGAATTTTTTATTGCACAAGTGTCCAGTTCCAGCAGCAGATGGAAGATGAAGGGCATCGCAGTTCTTCTGCTCAAAGTTTTGCACTTTGCTGAAGTTATGTGTACTGTGGATGCAGCTTGCAGAAAGTGCAAGTGAGTATGTGAAACTCAAGTGCGATGAGGAACTCTGGCGCTATGCATCTATGGCACCATTCAGGGTAAGAGGCGATGGGTTTGTGCAAGACAGTAGCCTGGTCCTTCTGTCAGCAAGGCAAATGGCCTCCATCTGTTTGACGTCAAACGATTAGACAATATCAGACGTCAAATGTGGCTGTCCGATGAGTGACAGTGTGCGCAAACAGAGCAATGTGTTAGATTGGGGCATGACCAGTATTTTTTGGTCATGGTGTCTACCATTTGTGTTGTCCTCGTTATCTGTTTTTGCATCTCAGGATTTGTTGCCAAGAATGCAGTGCAATGCTGACCTTTTCACAGCCTTTGGGATTTGTGGTGCCCTTCATGTTGCCCTGTCATGCCTTGGGTTGTGGTCAATGGATGGTATTTGTGGTGGCAATGACAACAGTGGGCATGCACAAGAAAATACCTTTGAGCTCCTGAACCCCAATATTGTAGCCTCAACATGGCTTGGACAATCACAGTAAAGCAATGACAACACCAGGTTCTCATAAATGATGTACTGGTTGGGAATTGAAAAGGTTCTAACGTTGTACTTTACTCCACGCTCCAGGCGACAGAGGCAGGGGAGGACGGTGATGAGGAGATCGTCGAAGCAACGAATGTCTGTGCCTGTGTTTGGGGGCCTGGTGGTGCTGGTCCAGCGACAGTGCTGGTGATGCTGGATGCTCATGGACAGCTCAAGGACTTGCTGCAAGTGGCCCAGTTTAGTGGATTCATACCATACACCATGAGTGGCGAAAGTGGCGAAACTCTGAGTGTTTTTGACGACGAACGGAAGGTGGGAGAGCCAACTGCCTTTGGCACTATCTTCCATTGGAGCCTGCACAGCATGCAGCGATTTTCTTGGTCGTTGAAAGTAACCACCTGCTGTGCGCAGGACACAGGAGTTGTGCTCTTTCCACTGTGACATACCCGTGCTGCGACATACCAGTTCTGAAAAGTTTGAGAATTTCATGTGTCACATTTGAAGGCGACTTAGGGATGATATTTTTGTCTTAATGGCATCACTCACGCTCATCGTTTCTTTTGTCATGCCTGCAAATGACAGTCAAAAGATGCTGGCCGCATCCATGACTTTCTGATGGAGCACAAGCCACATGTGATCGCTGTGGGAGGAGCAAACCTGCACTGCCGGCAGTTGCTGGACGACTTGAAATCCATCAGAGACAACTTTTTGTCTGAGCACCCCCGGTTCATTATCAGCATTGCAGGGAACATGGAGGTCGTGTTTGCCCCAGAGAGGCTGGCACAGCTGTGGGAGAACAGTGAGTCTGCCAGGACAGAGCTTCGTGAACACCCAGGCATCGTTCGCAGGGCCGTGGCCCTTGGCAGAACACTGTTGGACCCCCTGGCTGTGCTGGCATGCCTGAGAGGTGGGCATCCTGGAGTGACTTCTTTTTGCAGCTGCGTCAATTGTGTGCATGTTTTTCATCACTTAGGATAGAGGGTTTGAAAGGTGCAAATGAAGAGAATGTGTTGAAAAAGTGGTGCAAACTGAACCGCCAATGTGTTGTATGTGAATGTTGCCATAGTGCAGTGTGGAAGATGCCATGTTGATGGTTTTGGATGTGTGGCCGTGTGGGAGAATTTCGTTGATTGTGGTTTAGCACATGGGAATTCCTGGGATGACTTTTGCAGTTTGTGGTGTGACCAGATCATGGTGACACCATCCTGTCCTTGCCACTGTATGACATGCAGAAATCCTTGAGTCGAGAAGAGCGGCTGTGGGGAATCGACCAGGTCATAATGACAGCAGTCAACCAGCTGGGTGTGAATCTGAATTTGATTGCAAACATTGGTTGGCAGTCCTCAACTCTCCAGTTCGTGTCAGGACTGGGCCCAAGGAAAGCCCAGGCAATCCTGAATGCCATTCAGCAGAATGGCAACAAAGTGGGGTCACGATGGGAGCTCATCAACGAGTTGGGAGTTTTGGACAAGAGGGTTGCCAAGTGAGTATGCGGTTGTCAAGCACCGATGGTTCCCCCCTGAATCTGAGCTTGTGAAAACATTGTAGAATATACTTCAGAGGAACCCATCCCATGGCTGGTAATTGTTGTATGAAAGCTGTTCATGATGGACGTTCACTGAAGAATAGCAAGACGTTTGAAACACACTGCACAATATTGGTCCTGCGTGTGGTGGAAGCTTGCTGGAATCGTTACATCAGTTGTTGGTGTTACCGCTGTTGTTCAGCTCTGCCAACAACTTTTCGCCCATTGCTTTTGGCCCCCTTGGCATGTGGAACAACTGTCACACTGCACAACACGTGTTCTTGGCAGGAACTGCACAGGATTTTTGAGGATCAATAGTGCTGGATTGCCATCTTTGGCAAGCTTGGACTGCGACCCCCTGGACGATTCCCGCATTCATCCAGAGCATTACAATCTGGCGAAGCGCATTGCTGTCAGTGCAGTTGGTGACAGCATTGATGAGGAGATGGCTGTTGGGCGGGCAGTGAATAACCCAGAGCTTGTGGAGCAGCTGGACCTGCAGGAATACAACAAATATTTGGTGGAGGAAGAGTGCAAAGACGACAGCCTTTCATTGCTGATTGACATCCAGGTGTGGATTAAAGTAGAGTTGAGTTGCAGTGCCCTGAACAAGAAACATATTGCACAAGATTCGGGACATTTGTGGAATGCAACTGTGTTCCAGAATGCTCCCATGACCACTGATTTCTCACCAACAGCCAACCTGCAAATGTGCGGACAGTGGTTCCAATTTGTTTGCTTGCAGTGCAGCACTTATTGACCTGCATGCCCGCTGAGGTCCCTTGATCGAATAGTGTCACCTGCACCTTACAATCATCTGCATGAAGTAGAGATTGTGATGCTTCAGTTTGCATTCTTGCTCTGAACATAATGATGGACTTGTATATTTCTTGGACTCCCTATCTTGTGCTTGTAGGCAGCTCCCCATGCAGGCAGTCAACTTAATGTATCCTTGGACAGGGCTGCTTGTACATATATGAAGATCGTAGAGTTTTGAGTTTCAACTGCTGTTGCGCAGATGGAGTTGATAGACCCCTTTCGTGACCGGCGCAAGGGGTATCAAATACCCAAGGAGCACGAGGTTTTCTTCATGCTGGCAAATGAATCGCCAGAGGAACTTAAGCCTGGGAAACTGCTGGAGGTGACTGTCCGTTACGTGGACAATGATGCTGTGTACTGCAACTTGGAGCAAAGCAGACTGGAGGCAGTGATAAACAGAGAAAATGTGAGCAGCAGTGAAGTTACTGATCACATGGACCTCAGGGCACGGTGCAAACCAAAAGATGTCATCACTGCAAGGTATGACACATGCACAGCGCGTGCTCTTGAGATGGTAACAATGCCTGCAACACACTTTTGGGGCTTTGCAACCAGTCGATTAATGCTGTATTGTAGGGTACAGCAGATTCGCATGCCCATCAACATGTTGCAGGCAGTGACTGAATGCGCTCCACACCCCAGTCTCATGCCCGGGATCGTTTTTGCCTGTAAATGACCTCATGCCCTGGCAGCAAGTGTTGTGAACTTGCTTATATCCTTGTTGCCTTGGTACTGCCCTTGCACCTGGTGGGCACTCATGGGCAGGAATGCATCCAAGAACGTCATGTCCCGCATACATTCATTTTGTCTGCTCACCACCTGTATGGTCAAACATTGGAACATGATTGATGTCACAAACCCAGGGAATTTGTTGATGCAAACTATGTTGGATTGTGCACTTACACAAAATCCAAATCTGGGTCCTGACTGTGATCTGTGACGAAATTGCAGTTGAGCAGCACTCACGTGACGCATTTTGACGTGCACTTTTGAGCATGGTAAGAGATATTTGTCCTTCAGGTTGCTGGCCATCAACTTCAAGGACTTCAGGGTGGAGCTGACGTGCCGTTCAGCAGACCTGCAAGATTATCAAGCTTGGGAGAGAGAGTATTGCATCGACAAATATTATGAGATAAAGAGTGAGGCAGATATCCTGTCAGAGAAAGCCCTAAAGGCCAAGTCCAAAAAGGCACAGGTGTGCTGCAGCTTCGAACCTGCCATTCTTGCTGGCTTCAATGTTTGTTTGTTGTGCCACTGAACGGTGTATCAACTGGCAACAATCTTGCACAACGTCCATCGTGTATCTCCCTATCTAGCGCACCAAGTTTATGTCCACATACTTCTTCTCTTGGGCCTAATTGGGATGCGTTGGATTGTGGACTGCTAAACAAGCATATATCCTTGGCTACTACACTTGTCAGAAGAATGGAAAACGCTGCCACCTGTCAGTCTTTGTCACCTATTGTGGTGAACGGCTGCCAGAGGGTTGAGAAGGCTGCTGAGTGCACACTGAATATTTTGCATCAATGGACTCCACAGAGTTTTGTCTCTCGCCCAATCAGCCACCCGCTGTTTAAAAATGTGTCCATCACGGAATGCATGCAAGAGCTCCGGGAACAAGAGGTGGGAGACTGCATGCTTCGGCCATGTAGCAGGGGCTTCAACTCCATCATGTTGAGTATGAAGACATTCCAGGGCAAGTATGGTGCCATCTATGAGCACAGAGAAATCATGGAGGGACCCAAGGGCACAGGCCAGGGCACTCACCTGCGCCTGGGCTTGCCCCTGACAATAATGGTTCCAGGAGGCAAGAAGCTGATTTTTGATGACCTGGATGAGGTGATCGCTCAGTATGTGGAAAAGTACGTGGCCAGAATTCGAGCAGTCACATCTCACAGGAAGTTCAGGGATGAGCACAAGTCAGAGATTGATGAGTATCTCAACGAGGAGAAATTGCGAAGTGGCTCGCGAATGGCTGTCTATGCCTTGGGGATCGAGTACCACAAGCCAGGATTCCTGTACATTGCTTGCATCTGGTCTGAAAGTGTGCACCATGAGCACTTTGCTGCGGTGCCAGATGGGTACTACTTCAGGAGCCAGGTGTACAGGTCTGTTGACAAGATGCTGGCAGACTTCAAGAAGAATCCAAACTATGTGAGTACCTGGGTTGGTTCCTGACTGGTGCGCACTTTCAGATAACTGCAGCTCCTGCACACAGGGACTTTGTGGCTCCTCTGTGACCCAGTCTTTTGTCATTAGGAAGATTGAATAGGGTTCCACTGTTGCGAAAAGAAGGATCGAAAACAGTGAACCTGCTTGCACTGCTATGCATCACCTCAGTTCAGGAACTGCTCTGTCCTTGAAGCAATGGATAGATCAAGCGGTGAGAAGCAATATGCTTCCACAAATGCTCTTTTTGTGGGTAGACTCTGCAAGTTGGATCATGCACTTTTGGGCTGTTTGTTTGGTGGTAAGTTGCTGAGTGGTATTGCTGCTGTGGCCTGTTGCTGCAGAAACCCAAGGTGGCAAACCTAAGGCAGCAGGAGCCAGAGATGTCAGTACAGACGTACTCACGAGCCACTTCTGTCCCACGAGCTGGGCTGCCTGCTCACAGTGGTGAGACACATGCGACGAGACGCACGTATGATGCACCTGCAACTCCGTCTTCAAGGCATTACAGTGGTTCCCAGTACAATCAGCGCAATTACAACAATGGGAATACCTACAGGGGTGGAGGGTATGGCACACCTGGCAGGTTTGAAGGCAATCGCTTTAGCCAAGACTCAAGGGGGAGAGGGCCCCCAAGGAGAGATGGCGGCAGCAGTACTGGTGGGTACCCCAGGGGCAACAGTTATGGTGGGGGATCAGGCGACTGGCACAGTGGAGGCTGGGGTGCATCGCAAAGCCAAAGGAGGTCAGATCGGATTGGCCAACCTTCCCCTGCACGGCCACCTTCAGGTCAGAACGGCCATTCTCAGTGGCGTGGTGGTGGATCGCAGCAGGCTGCCAGTGGGAGACCTCAGGTTGCGGATGACAGCTCAGACGATTCTGAGCCTCTGCGGTTCGGCAAGCCGCCACCAAAGTCAAGCAGTGCGCCAGACAGTGCAGCACCAGCTGCCGGTACGGGCTCGGCACATTTCCATCCTGCTGTGAGGACGAGTTCTGTGTCGTTTCCTGAACGGCCAGGCGGCAGCCAGGGTGGCCCGCTGCAAAGCTTCCCAGCACAGCCAGGCGTGGGGCTGGGGACCCCATCCTCTAGACGACCAGCTGCGAGCCAGAGTGCTGCTAACTCTGACTCGTCAGACTCTCCATACCATTTCTGATCAGCAATTGGAAAATGGAGGCTGGGAATCAGAACTCTAGTATTTTCTTGTTTTATTTTCGGGGAGGGGGAGTAGAGGAGTGGCCTCAGGAAACATGTATTTCACGTGAATTTTCTTTTAATGCGTTGTTGTTTTCTCCATGTTGTGGACCGTGAAGCGCTGTTCATGAGGTTACAGCAATGCACAAAGTACATTCAGGTCCAGGAGCAACGAAGCTGTATCGGGCACATTGTGGGCTGCAGAACGGCCCAAGCATTGTTTGTCCAGAATGCCCATATTCGCTTAGCCACACGGTGACCACCGTTTCACGACTGGTATGCATTTTTTTTGCTGCTTGAGATGAGCTGACAAAAGAACTCCTGCAGAAAAACATTGCTATGAAACACGCAAAGGTTAATCACGCCGGGATGTCTCTATTCCTGGTGCGGCATTGAGCTGGTAGCTTCCTAGCCTGTGCATACTCCTTTGCTTGAAGATGGGCAGTTTGTTACCAAAATGAAAAAGGATCTGTTTCATGAAAGTCTCTTGAAGCAATTTCTTGGATGGAATTCTGGAATCGTTTGACCTAATTTGGTTCTTGAGGTAGTTTTCGATCACCCTCATGTTTGTTGGGGACAGCATGAGCTTTATGAAAGAACCCCATGCAAATCAGGGAGAATGCCTTGTTCACGGTGTCTTGTCCACAAGGTGCAAAGGCGTCGTGTGGGGAAGTTTGGGATGTGTATTTCCCAATACTTTACATCACCATTGCGATCGCCCTCAATTTCACCTGGGCTTACAAGAAATTGTTGTACTTGCGTTTTGCGGTGGGGGCGTTTGGAAGTGACCATATGATTATGGCATGTTTCACACGTTGGCTGTACTTTAGTGATGAGGTGGTGTGTGGCTGAATTGTGGTATGGGCGTTTGTGATTGATAACAGTCCTTGGGGTTCGAATGGGTGGACGGGTGGGTGTGAAGGCATCAAGAAATCTGGTCGTGTTTAGTACCGCCGCCGGCAAGGAAAGATGTGTTTGGACTTCGAAATGGGCAAGTAAATATGTAAGCCCGAGTTGTGTAGGTGTGGCCTTGCGTGTGGCCGTGTGCCAACGTAGTTGAAGCGTCGGCGATCGTGGATTCGCGCTTCAAGTGGGCACTCAAAAGGAGCCGTTTGAATCACATCAACTGTCTTCTCTTCAACACCCAGCAATCCCGATCCAGCAGCATGGAAGGCATGAGTCCCCTTGTCAAACCAAGGAAGGCATACCCAAGAGAAACAACTCACGATCCATAGCCAGGCCCAGAAAAATCCTGAGCTACATGATGTACACGGCATACACCAGAAAGAGTCCAAAGTGTGCAAAGTAGACGCTTGTACAGGCCAGCCGCTACCAGCTGACAAGACTTTCGAGTGAGTTCACGCAATATTGCCCTTGTCTGTACCACGCCAACACATGGCGGACTCAGGTGCAGGAATATGATGCAATCACAGGACATTGGTCGGAAATCGTGTATAGGGCAGTAAGTTTCCCATGGACACGCAATGTGCTCTCGATGTTTGGACTCCACAGACTTCACTTTCAGTAGAAGAGCCGCACACTTGCACAATGGCGAGTGCAACAGACAAGAGCACCATTGAAATGTCCGGATGGTCTTGCAAGAATGGAAGTTCCATTGCGCCACAACAATATGGCTGATGTAGGGTGCCCTTGAATTAGATGTCAAGCTTCAATTCCCGCAGTGCTGGGAGCAGTCCTCCATGTGGCGTGAACATACGACTAAGAGTTCCCACGCAGAAGCTGTGTCCTGTTGCGACTGACACAGCATTCCGCGGCAGTCCCATTTGCAGCACGGCCACATCTCGTTTGCTCTTGCCGCCACGGCCAAAGGGAGTGCGCCATATGAAAAACAATTATGACGGTGAGGATCCTCACCATCGATTGGTCTTCACCATCAATTGATTCTCACCACCAATTGATCTACAATCGAAACAATCCGGAATGGTTCACTTGTTGTTCGCATGAAAGCGACTGCAGTGAGGAGATGGACTCATGGAGTACGCCTTCCATGTGTTCGACCTGTACCAGAGGGAATTCGTGGAGCTCGTATTATCATTGTCGCGCTGTCAGCTGCTCTTGTCCGCCGGCCTTTGCAACCACACCTGCTTGTTTAGAAGACCACGGTGATGGGTCGCGAGGGTGAGATCAGGCTATCTGAATGCGCTATCATCGTCGCTGGGTGTTTCCTGGACCCGAGCACGCGCAAAAGAAAGGCACACAGTTCTGCTAAGAAAAAGTAATGCTGCTTGCGGAATTCTCAGAGTTAGTGCTGCAGAAATTCGCCGAGTGCTGGCAGCAGGGGCGTGTGAATTCACAGATTCTCCTTGGCAGAAAATCGCCATGCGCGAATCAAAGATTCCCAGAAATAGGCTCTCTGAATTCATTTCAACTGTGAGATTATGCGACAATTTGTTCGCCAACTTCACAGAAATCCATCACATTAGGGAATGTGTATTTGGCGTCAGGTGAACCCTGGGCTCAGACGATCCCTCCCTGTTCCTTAGCGACAATCAATATTTCGATCTCATGATGACTCAGAGGCACTGCCTAATACATTGATATGCTTTCGAGATGGTCCTAAAAAAAAGAGAACTGTCAGAGTCGTGGCGATTGCAGGTTTAAAAATCAGGATGGTAAAAGCAACCGTAGACAATGGGAGCAGACCCAAAGGCTACGAGTTGATCCGTTTCGGGGATACCTTGAAGATTGATTGCTTGAGGAGATTTTGGAACAAGTCATGAGTCGTTTTCTGGTGATCTGCTGCATTGCTGTGCGTCGTCTTGTTGTGTTTTTATTTTATCGCAATGGCATAATCTGTTAGCGTCCATGGCCTGCAAGTGTGTCCCCCACCCCACCCCACCCCACCCCACCCCACCCCACCCCCTTGGCGCCAATTGGACGCCAAGGGCACTAAATTCAAACAGTGTCTTTCCTAAATCCATTGGCCTGGTTTTTGGACTGCGTACTTCAAATTCGTGGCTGCAACTGAAAAAAGGAACTCGCGTGGTGAGGATATAATGCACCAACATCACAGAAGACAAGTAGTTTCGGAAGAGAGGAGTACCAACAAAATGGAATGGCTGCGGAGATGCTGCTCGCTTGTTTCCGTGAACGATGGCGGGCTCCACTCTTTGAGCAAAATCGACGACCAAAACGGGATGTTGCAAATGTTTGTTAATCATGGGATGATTGCCCAACACATATGAGCGTGCGCAGATCCATCGTACGACGTGGGGGGTGGCATCGGGAGACATCGGCACACGTTTTCATGAGGCCGAGCTGAACCATGAGGTAACGTGCTCTAGATTTTAGAGATGGCTCAAGAATGGAATTTGAAAGTTGAGAAACACCACCAAGATATCTTGCATATCTGTGCGAGGACGTTTCCATCAGCTCCCTATTTCACCCAAGCAAAGCAGCATATTGATCTGTGACGTAAGACTTAAGGAACTGCGACATTGTCAATCCAACCACAGTTCTGTGCAACGCACAAATTCGCAAGTTCTGTATCATCAACCCGAGTTTACCAATTCCCTATCACCAACCCGAGTTTATCAATTGTTTCCAATATCCAAGCACGGGGACTCCCGCAATGCCATCAAACCCAATTTTGCAAACACAGCCACTGCGAGCCCATGCGTCATTCAATACGCACCAAGAAAGGATGCTCGCGCATTGACCAGATCGCACACACGTCGCCGCTGCGTCGGAACCTGCCCCCAGTTGTTGGTCAGCTGCTCCTTGCCAGCAAAGACGGCGAAGAGGCGACTCTGCGGACCCGCGCTGGGGAGCGTGAGCCGTTGCTGCGTTCGAAGCTTCACATATCGCCGCTGCTGCGGGAAAGTGGGTGCGCAGACATAACCAAGCAGCCCGTCTACACTGCGTGTCCTGGACCAGGAGCGTCTGTCCCGCGACCTAGCCGCAACCTTGTGGCTCCTCAAACTGGTTCAAGGCTGGTATTGACCAGTTTTTCAGGTACTGTTCTGGAGTTGAGCGTGTTGGTGCACAGCAGCCGTCGGTGCACAGGCAGACGACGGAGGTGCAACATAATGATAGCATACAACGATAGGGCTGGGAGGCTTTCCTTTTGCGAAGGTACAATTGAACTGATCGTGGACACTGCTTTGCCAGGGCAAAATAAGAAGCTGACGGCTACCTCCTTTTTTTTTGAAATCCGTTGCAATTACATTTGCCTGAATCATGGTAAAGCAAGCCCTGTCACCAACAACCAGCTTGCCTTGTGATGTAAAAATGGATGATGGTGATGATGATGGTGATGGTGATGATGATGTTGACGATGAAGGTACAATTGATGTCATAGGCAGGCATGCTTTTTATGACGTAAAAACTGATCGTATTTACTTTTTACGTGTAAAATATTTTTTACATTTTTATGCATAAAAATGCGTAAAAATACGTAAATACAACGTAAAAACTGCCAGGTGTACATAAGGACAGTACACACAGACTTACGGAGTCCTGAGAGTGGCAGCCAGACGCCTTGGAAGGGGCACAAAACGAGCTTTTGTTAAACGCCGTTATCGCCCTTGACAAGGGCGAGGTGGACATTGTGTTGCGGGTGCTGGTGATGGCGCAGGACTGATCATTGTATGCAACTTTCATTGTGTAACCTGGGTGTGCCAGGGAGCCGTAAAAACGTAAAAATAGCCGTAAAGATAGGCCCTTTTGCAAATTTACATTTTTACACGGTAAAACGTAAAGCCAAAATGTAAGCATAAACATAAAAACCAAGCCTGGTCATAGGCATTGAGCAGAAGGATAAGACATCTTGCCATCGAGATTCGCATATGGCACAGAGTTGGGACTGCAGTCGCCTGCCCTGAAATTCAGCGTTACACTATACGGTATAGTGTGTCAAGAACATCGTCGACTTATGCA
>CAJHUC010001888.1:0-40308 GCA_905146915.1 Ostreobium quekettii
AGATGGCAATTCAGTATTTGAGGGGGTTACATGCGCGCCATAGACGCCACTTTGACGCGCTCACCCAGACACTCCTTTATATGGATCTCAAGCTTCAGTATCCTCCGTTCAAGCCTGATTACACATGAAGATAAATCAGCCAGGCTTGTGTGCGACATTGTGCGTATGGCGATCTTCTTGACGTCAAGGAATTGCGCGTTCTTCGGTGTATGCAGCCGATTAATCCAGATTTCGTGCAAGCTTTCTATGGAATTCATCTGGGTAATGGGATTCAAATCTCAAAGGAAATGGTTTTGTAACGATTTTTCAATTCTCCAGTTCTCATGAACACATGAACTGGATTCATGAAGAACCACAGTGAGTACCAAAACTTGCCTTCAATTTGTCGCGTATCATGTACTGGCTTAGCGTTCGTGGAATAGCGGTGAAAGGAAGAACGATGCTTTGGGCCAGGAAGCCTGCAATTCCTAGCTCCGGGCAGTGTAACCTTCAATTTTTGTTTGTTTTACATGCACTCCATTCACCATTAAGCCGGAAAAAGCGCTTGCTGCTTCCCCCGTCCTGTTTGTACCGAAAATTCAACAAACTCCAAAATTTCTTGACCCATCGACACCAGGTTTCAGAGTTTCCTCGCATATCCAGCCCACTTCGCCGCCCCCACCTTCCAAGACGGCTGGCCTGCTCCTGCCTCAAAGCATGCAGCTCCCCGGCCAAAGACGACAGCGCCGTCACCACGTCCCTGGTGTCACCTCCCGCCTCTTCCCGCCGCTCCATAGGACCCCCGGGAGCAAAGCTGGGTGGCGCCGGCACGTTCTACGCCATGATTGTCGCTCACAGGTGAAACCATCTACGTTTGCCTGGTTCTTCTCGTCTCGTCGTCGCGGCCAGCGGGATTTGACGCGCCTCAAGGCGTCAGAGGGATCGGCGACGAGACTGAAACAGATCGGAGTTGAGGCGCAAGGGGAGAGGCCTCCGGAAGGTCTCGCCGGGGAAATGGCGCTCTTGGTTCTGGACGCAGCTCCGGCAAATGGGGCTGGGAGGACGCGCGAGAATGCCACGGGTGCATGAGGAGAGGTCTTGGTGAATAAGGACCTGGTGACTGCTCCCCTTGGAAACAAAGCATGTAGGGGAACAGTCGAGGCCCGGCGCTTTTTACCTCCGATGGATCATTTTCGGCTAGCAGATTGAATCAAGTGCTTAATGAAGCAGTCCATTTGTGCGCCACGTTGGGGTCATTGACTCAGTACACGGTCTGCCACAGTCAAAGGGACGGCATGCTGTCGAGTGAGAGAAGGAGATGAGCGACGACAGATTCCAAGCAGCCGACTCCCTTTGTCGGTACGTAATGTTCAGCCTTGAGTATCACCTCGAGCAAAGACAGTGGCTGCATTCCCATCTCGATAAATGTCTGATATTGCCCTTGCCCATTGACCTATGGCGGCGGGCAGCAATGGACAGGGGTCGAAGCGAACAGCGTTCGCTCAAAGAGTTTCTGCGCACAGTGCATCGTGAAGAGGCAGAGAGCGCTGTGCCAGTGATGTGCCTAATTTTCGTGGAAATGATAAAAGGGGCGTGGCAAACCGTACTTCGCACCAGATGATGTACAGATAGTAACGATTGCGCGGTATTTGAAATACGGGAGAAAGCAGCTCTTCTGTGCTCGTGCTCGTGTGCGGCTATCGTTCAGGCTTGGTTTTTACGCCGCAAAAACTGATCGTATTGCGTTTTTATGCACAAAAATAGTTTAACGTTTTTACCCGTAAAAATGTGTAAAAGTACGTAAATACAACGTAAAAACTACATAAGGCCAGTACATACAGACATATGGAGTCCAGAGAGTGGCAGCCAGACGCCCTGGAAGGGGCGCAAAAGGAGTTTTTGTTAAACGCCATTATAGCCCTTGCCAAAGGCGAGGTGGACATTGTGTTGCGGGTGCTGGAGATGGCGGGGGACTGATCATTGTACGCAACTTTCATCGTGGGTGCCTCAGGGAGCCGTAAAAACGTAAAAATAGCCGTAATAATACTCCCTATGGCAAATTTGCGTTTTTACGTGTAAAAACACAAAAGTAGAAACGTAAACGTAAAAACCAAGCCTGCTATCGTTGAAGCAAGAAAGGCGTTTTGTCATCTTCCATCGAGTCCCATTTGTCGCGCTTGGGACAGCATTGAAATCGAATGTGTTCAAGGGTGCATGTAATGAAAAGAATGACAAAATGATTTTCAACGCAGCGGCAACGCCACGCCTCGCCATTGAATGGCAACATCTAGATAGAACCAGGCATGGATGCCCTCACCGGCCTAACGTACTGCCTTGCTCACTTCTTGAGTGTTGTCCACAGGGAAAGGACGTGCCGATTCTGGTGGACTACTCCATTGCCATCGACAACCAATTGCTGCCGCGACAGTGGGGCGAGGCACCCTATCTCTGCTGCAGCGGCATTTCTGGACGTCAATCTTCCCTGAAGGGCAACCGACATGGAATTAAGAACAGTGGAACCGGGATCCAAAGCCGAGGACCCATCCTTGACCGACGAACTTCCGCTGGACGACGTGAGAGACATTCTGCGGGGACCGGCCTGGCAAGAGCACTGTTTCTCGGACGTCCAGGTCGAGCTGGGAGACAAGCGGCACTCCCTTCACCGACTGGTACTCCGGCGGAGCCCCTTTTTCCGCGCCCTCTTCGACGGCGAGTGGGAGGACTCTCGTCGGCAAGTCGTCTCGCTGAGCGTCGACGACCCGCTCATAAACAGCCAGGCGCTCGAGGACGTCATCGGAGCGATGTACTCGAGGCCGGTGGAAATCGTGGAGGGCAACGTCAAGAGCGTGTACGCCGCCGCGTCGTACCTGCAGCTGGGGGCCATCTGTAGCCACTGCGTGGATTTCGTGGGCAGGAGCCTGAGCCCCGCCAACGTGGCGAATTACGTGGCTTTCGCCATGGCCTGCAACTACGCCCTGAACGGCGAGCTGGTCGAGAAGTGCGAGAGCTACGTGCGGATGTTCGGCTTTTCCATCCTGAGGCCCGAGCTGCCCAAGCTGCCCCTGTCCATGCTGAAGAGGGTCCTTTCCTCGGACAAGCTGTGGGTCCCGTCGGAGTACGACAGGTTTCTGTTGGCGTGCGAGGTGCTTCGAAAGAAAATGGGCGCTCAGAGGGAGAGGCCTGCCGGGGACGAGGAGCGCTGCCAGGCTGGCACCAGAGGGGGGGCCACCAACGCTGTGACAGACGGCCGCGAGCCTGGACAGGCAGGGCTGTCTGTCCGGGCTGCGGGACAACACCATGAGGAGACAAGCAATTGTGTGGGCGAGAGCGAAGATGACTGCTTCGGCCGCCCCATTTCGCAATCCAATGGGCACTTTGGGCAAGAGGTGCCCGCCGAGGAGGGCCACCTGCAGGCGGATGTGGAACACCAGGCGAGCCCATTCGACGTGGCCGAGTCGGCCTGTCTGGACGTCGTCGAAGATTCGGAGGGCGCGGCCCCGCCGTCCATCGTCTCCCACCCCGTCTTCCACCCCTGCGAAGCAGAGGCGATGCTGGAGGACATCTGCACGTACAGCGTCCACTACGCCCACATACCCGACGACCAGCTGCTGGACATGCGGTCCGAAATCCGGGCTCTGGACATGCCGGATGTGGAGGCTGCCTTCGAGAGGGGCATGTGGCAGAGGCACCTGGTGCGACTCCTCGTCAAGCGCGTGGCACCGGTGCCGTCGGAGCGGGCGCTGCGCCCAGGGCCGACCTGCCGAGAGATGCCGCCGCCCTTCCGCTTCAGCGCCAAGATCAAGAGGGTGATGGACCTGAAGGAGGGGCAGGCCAAGTGCTCCAAGACCTTCTTCTACGCGGGCTCCTCCTGGTGGGTGCACTGCGACCGGCGGAAGTTCGAGGGCAAGGACTACTACGGGCTGTTCCTCAAGCGCGACCGGGCATCCCTGAGCAACACGGAGACCCCGCGCTACACGGACTCGCGGGACCAGCTGGACGTGCTGCAGCAGATATCCTGCGGGGACATCTGCCATTCATCTGAGAAGAGGAGGTTTCCGGCGCAGGGGTGGGGCTGGCCCAGGTTCCTGCTGGCCTCCTGCATCCAGGGGTACGTGGACAAATCGGGGGCGCTGTTGGTTGTGGTGTGCGTGACGGCGCTGTTCTCATAGCCAAGGGAGAGGGCCACGGGGACCGGGACCAGGGTTGGAGGCTCGCATATTGAACAAGAGATGCCCCGGGAGGGGCGCTTCTCAGTCGCAGTGGCCCACAACGGCGATGACATCTACGCCACGGGGCCATGGGATGCCACGAGTCCAAAGCATTGGAAGTCCGAGCGTGTTCACAATCCGCATGAATGTTGAATTTTTAAAGAAGCATTCAAACCCACCCTGGGTTTGATACCCGTCCTGATTTGCATCCATCGGTGAAAGACGTCGACAAAAATCGTGGGAAAGTTTCCATTCTCCCCAGCGGCCGCAAACCAGAAAGCTGGGACAAGCCTTGCACAAAATATGAAGAAAAACACACTCACACCATTCCTTGTCAGTTGCACTATCGGGTGTCGTCCAACCAGGTGCAATAGTTCCACTCGTTTGTTTCCTTATGCACAATTTCGCCAGAGTCCGACCTACGTACACCGTTGAGTCCGCATGTCTCGCCCGCAATCTGTGCAGCACATCAGACGCCAAATACTAAAGAATCAATAATCATAGACGCAATCGTTAGTCACAGCAAAGCTGACGAAAAGCAGTCATCACCCTGAGGGAAGGCGATCCCATCCTGGATCTATGCTACCTAAATGCCTCAGTCGTTAGTGCAGCGAAGCGCACTCAGGCTTGCTCGGGGGCGTCTTCGCTGCCATCTGGCTCCCCGCCGAGAAGCTGAGTGGCTAAGCTGGAGGCCAGAATCAATCCAGCGCCCGCCCAGCCCATTGGGCCCCAGCGTTCACCCAGCATGAAATAAGCAAGCAACGCCCCCAGCACAGGTTCCATGGTGTAGATGATGGCGGCATCTGTGCTGGGCACATCGTGCAGGGCCACCATCTCGATGAGCAGCACAAGGTCCGTTGAAAGTAGACCCGTGTACAGCAGCTCCTTCATTGGGATGTGGAAAGTGGACATCCAAGATGTCGGCAAGAGCAGGGAGTGCAATGCGGAGGCGACCTCTGTGGGGTGCGTCCCTGCCGCCAACACGCTGCCCACCACCGCCGTTGTTGCGACGGATGTAGCTAGCACAGGCATCATCGCGGAGCGCGGCAGCAGACGACAGTAATGTTCGGTTCGGAAGATCTGCGTCACAGGAACCAGGGCACACTAAGGCAGGCCTGCAGGCATGTTTGAGCTCTGTTCTTTGCAGGAGCAACACTGTAACAATCAAATTCACATCGGCAAAGAACTGAGGACTGTGCAATCTAATGAAGGACATTTTCCAGTTGGAGCAAGCAGTGAGTTGCATCATTCCCACGTGTACTCACCTGTAGGGCGAAAAATCCGGCACTCATGAGGTTGTAGACATCACCAATCGATGCCTTTGCCCCCCCATTTTCCAGCAAGAATGTCCCAGCCACTGCGGCTGCCCCAGCAGCCCATGTCAGCTTGGAGATTCCTTTGCCTGTTACACCCGCAAAGATGGGCACCAAGATCACAGTGAATGTGCTCAAAAATGATGCCCTTGAGGCGTCAGTGCTAATCAATCCCACTGCCTGCAGTATGTATCCCAAAGCAGTCCAGAGTCCGATCTCAAGCCCTGCCTTGAAAATCTCGTCTTTCTGCACAGCGCTCTTGATGAAAGGAAACAAGGCCATGGCTGCTATGGAAAACCGCAGGGCGGAGAAAGTGAAGGGGTCCATGATCTCCTCAGTTTCCTTCACAACCACCCAGTTCGTGGCCATTATCACAGTCATAACATTCAGGAGCAGGAGTCCCTGTATCCGTGGTGACAGCCCAAAGGCCTCAGCGACCTTCCCCAAAATGCCCCCATCCTGAACCATCAACCCATCCAAACCCTCTGCTTCACTGGACATTCTGGATGTATTCACCCTGTCATCACTGACGGAAAATGGGGTTCTGCAAACATCTTCGATGTAGTCCTCCCCTGAGTCTGCCCAACTACTCCGTACTGTGTCTTTGTCACTGCCTACAGCCCTATGGCTCTGTTCACACTCTTGGTCTTCAACCAGTGTCCTCCAAGCTGGTGGGGTGCTGAAGCGTGGCTGGGCCACCCTTGGTACCTTCAAAGCCACTCGAGCTAAAGATGCCTTTCTTGGGCAAAGGTGGCACAACCCAGGTGTGAAGCCATGTCGTTGTCGGCATAGTGCCTCTGGGTGCCTGAAAGCACAAGCAGTACAGATGGGTCACTTGCCTGGTTTGTTGCTCCAAGCCAACCCACTTGGACTCTGATTCTCAACTGTATTGCTGCTGTGAGACAACAAAAGAAGTCGCCTTGTGGGTTTCTGAGTCTGATTTATCCACTGGGTGAGAGCACAATCAAAGGATTTCCTGCCAATTTGATGCCAGGATGCAGTTCAGTTCCCAGTGGGTAGAACCAACAGCCACTCCTGACCTGCTTTATGGAATAAGACTTGCTGTGCAATGGGCACCCTCATGAGGCGATGTCCTTGACAGGGTTGCAATTTTGTACTGCCATCCATATGGGGCCAACTGCGGGATGCCCTGACTTTGTGTTGCCATTGAGGTCTTAAAATGGACACATAGGATGCGTCTAGTGGAATGCCTGGTACACTCAAACCACAACAAATCAGTTACGGATATGCTTTATAGCCCTGCATTGCTGCAATACAGCAAAGGGCGCAGTACACCCATTGTTTGCCCTTTGCAAGCATCGCACAACCTCCAGTCTTGTTCAATCGAGCCCCGGAAAACACACAAGGAAACCTGGCCATCGACAATGCTGCGCACATGAGCGCGGAGTGAAGTGCGCACCTTGATTGAATTATCATCACGAGATCCGCAACGCCCTGTGACGCCACGCACACACAAAGCACCCTGAGCAAACAGGCCTGGCTGGTCGCAGTACATTGTGGCCCCAATGGCCAATCTCCTCGCCCCCCACTCCACCACACCCACCAAGACATGGCAGGTGACGGCTGTCCAGCAACCGCGTTGGACGCCTGGCTTGTGTGCTTGGAGACCAGGGGTGCTTGCCCCGCACATCGCGCATCGTACACGTTTGTGTTGATTGATTAGTACACCGGGGGCTGGGCGAGCGGGCTACGCTCGACAAGACATGCGCCAAAGCTACGGAGTGATGAAGTATGTAACAAGTAATTTGGCGCAAACGGCGACACAGCGCGGCCTCCAGTCGAGGGGCCGAGCCTCCCTAAAATGGGCACGCCGGACAGCCAGAGGCATGACGTAAAGTGCGCTGCTTCGCGGTTCACTTACAAATCGCGTCCGCAGGGCCTGGCGCGAGTCGAGTCGGGAGAGCGACTTGCACACGGCACAGAGTTGGCATGTTGCGCTGCGACGTGCAGCACACGCGATAAAGAGATCCCAAGTGCCACAGGCGCAACCCAAAGCTGGGTGCGACCAACTAGGCCGGAATCGGCGCTTGGGCTCATGCGAGCCAACGTTCGAAGCTCTCCAGCGGCTGTTGCGCGTGGCAACATGGGCGGTCGGCCGCGGCCTCGCGGCCCTCAAATCGAAAACCACAGTGAGGTTCCCCGCGCGTCGAGGCGGCCAGCCCGCCCCCCACAACAAAGCTCCCCGTGCTCCATCGCCCCTGCGCAGCCCCCATCCAAAGCGAATCGCAAACAAGCAATTCCGGCGCAATTTTCCGGCGCGAGCGTGCCCCAACACGGCCAAGATCTCCCAACAGCCGCCACAGGGCGCCTCCAAGTCACCCCGCCATCGCGCCGCCAGCACTGGCGCCCATTCACTCACCGCCAGCGGCGCTCTCAGCCTCTGCCTCGATCCACCCGCGGCACCGCGCTCACAACGAACGCCCGGCAGCCCGCGCCGGCCGTGCGGGTCCTTCCCTTCCTTCCAGCGGTGGGCCGCAGCCCGCCCCACACTCGCAAGATATTTCACCCCGCTGGATACGGTCTGACACGGTGACACGGCGGACGCGCGGAGCACGTGGGCGGGGAGGGGCGGCCGCCATTGCCTGCGGGCAACCTTGGGCAGGCCGCGCCTTGGAGATCCTCATACAGCAGGCGCAGGTGTGGCGAATGCGGCGAAGTTCTGTGCCCTGTTCGCGCGACGCCGCATAATGATCACCGTTTCGCTGGGTGGGTCACTTCTGCTTGATGGCTTGCGACCAGTGGGCATGTCAAAGCGTGATTCGCTGCTTGAGATTGAAAGAAAAAAAATGGTGTTGCAGAAAATATTGTTATGGAACTTGCAAAGGTCACTCCCACCAAGATGTCGTTTTCCTTGGTGGGCACACACAGGATGTTGCATTCCCTGGTGTGGCATTGTGTTGCTAGCCTATGCATACTCCTTTGCTTGAAGATTGGCAATTTTTAAACATGTTATCTGAAAGCCATTTCTGTGATTGAATCCTGGTTTGGAATTTGGCTTTTGAGGTAGTTTCTGATCACACTCATGTTTGTTGCGGACAACATGAGCTTGATGAAAGAATGTCCTGCAATTCACATAGAGATGCCTTGGTCATAGTGTCCTGTCCGCAAGATGCAAGGGTGTGTTGTGGGGAAGTTTCGGATGTGTGTTTCCCGAAGTTTTACAGCATTGTGACCGCCCTCTACTTTCACTTTGGCTTGCAAGATTTGTTGTACTTGCACTTTGCAGTGGTGGCGTTTGGAAATGACCATATGCGGCACCTGAGTAGTCAGAATTATATTGTTTTGAATTCTGAGTGAAAGGGGAGCTGTGGCATGTTTCAGATGTGGGCTGCATCGTAGTGATGAGGTGGCATGGGGGTTGAATTGTCTTATGGGCATTTGTGATTATGACAATCCTTAGAGGTCCAAAATGGGACATTGTATCAGGTAATGGAAATTGGCATGAACGTGGCTGATCATTTAAAGCGCACCCCAGCCTGTTGGGGGCGCAGCAACCTGTGCTGTGAACCACGCCTTGGACTCTGTGTCGCCTGGCCATATGAGCGCCGGCGCGTGGGATGGCGACCCCTCCAATCGCCTAGATTTTGCAGCTTCTCTGGCTTACTTCGAAGAGGACATGCCCATCATGCTACGCATGATGGTGCGTTTTCTTTAATAGCCCGATACTCCCGAGTGGCAGTGGGAGTCCAAAAGTCTATTTGGGTGTTCTTCTGATCAATTCGCGTCGTAAATATATCCGAAGGACTGCTGTGGGAGCCCCTTGAATGCATAACAGGGGGCTGAAGATCGGCTGTCCTCAATTTCTGGAGCTCCAAAAGTGCGGAGCACGGGCATTTGACGGGGCGCCCCAGCAGGATCATCAACGTATTGTCTGATCATCCAGAATGGGTGTTCTATTGCGTCATCAAAGATTCTAACGCAAATCCGCTCTGCAAGGTGCAGTCCACCTAGGCTTCGACGGAAGCGATCAGGCCTGAGCTCAGTTCTTTTGCTGGAGAACTTGCAGCTCGATGTGGAGGCTCACCCTGCTGCAGTTTGTTAACTGAAACAAGCATTCCTCTGGATAACCAGTCTTGGGCCCACTTCTTTTCTGTCTTCCTGTGCGCTTGCGCAGGGAGCCCGCGTTGCCCCCCCAAGTTGCCAAGGAAGAATCCAAGGAATGAACAGCACATCATTGTCTGTGTGTTCGAGCGCATGGATTGCCACAACGTCGGTGCACTCAAACGCAAAACATTTCGAGCGTTATCTGCCCATGGAACCTCATTTAAGGGGTCTGAAGGGTTCAAGTCCAGTTCTGTCTTCCATGTGCATCACTGCCGTTCGTTCACCGCCATCATGCGCGCTTAATGCCAGGCTGAGTGCTAAAGGCTGCATTCAGCATGGAGCACAGCTCCAGCAGCACGGGGTTGGCTTAGACTTGACCAGCTGGCTGCTAGAAGATTTGTCATCAAGCACACATTCCTCACGGTGGCATAAGACTTGACGTCACAAGCACTTTTATCAACTTCATTCTGGGTTTATGCGGTACAGAACTGGCAGCATCCTTCACGTGTATTGACATGATGTCTTTGCCAGCTGTAGTGGCAGACCATCGTCGTCTGGGGCACTGCTCCAAACAGAACAACTCGACGAAAGCTGGTCAGCTTGTCAACAAAGCATCAAAGAATAATTCCATCAAACCCGTAAACAGGCGAAAAATGGAAGACAAGTGAATGAGAAGACGAGTCCATGGTCCTATACTACAATCAAGCAATCGGTAGACCATCACAAACGACAGGCCTACCACTGCCTTGCAATCGGCAACTGCAGTGCCACATACACTATTGTCGATCGGGGAGATGCCATGTGCTGAGCACATCAACCGGCCTGCATCGTCCTGATCGCGACTTCAGCCGCAAATGGCATCAGTGCCGTGACTATTCCTAGAATATCGAGAAATCCCAATAAGCAATCTTGCAGACACTGTATTCATCAGCAACAGCATGTCTCATAGGAAAGAGTGACAGAATATGATGGGAAGTGCTGGAATGTGACAGAAACATGTGAAGCTCCCTCGCTAGATGACTTGGGTCTGCACAGGGATCGTGGCAGCATGAGCTCGCTGCCTACATCAAGCTGTCATCCGCTCCACCGCATGTCCGGCCCCACACTTTCCAACGTGGTCTCAAACTGCAGTTGTGAAAACAACTTGCTTGGGATTTCAGTGAGCAGGGTCGAAACAGTTCCACAGCTACAGTTGATATAGTTGAGCGCAAAAAGGAACGTACACCACACCCAACCTGTGCGGCCATAGGCAAAGATGAGTATGCACCGTCAAGGTGAGGCACACAGCAAGCAACATGCAAACCAACACCTGGATGTGTCCATCTCTGCAGTCAAGTATCAATATCAACTGTCAACCTTCAATCCACCACCTGCTGGCCGCACCCTGCAGCAACTACACACGCACCTTCCACAGTAGCCCTACAGGGCCTTGGCCACAACATCTTATCCTTACCCCTACAACTCAATCCTACTAAAATCTAGCTCCTCCACCCCAGCCACGATCTCTTTGCACCGGCTGGCGACCTTTGCCCTAACTAAACGGGCTGGCAGTTTCTTGATGCAATGTATACCTGTTTTCTCCATGTAACACCACTCAAGCTTCAACCCTGTTCAGCAGATGGTCTAGGAATCCATAGTAAGCAAGAAGTGCCCAGACAAAGACAACGAAACCACCTGCTGCAATGTTGAAGATGATCACCCATGAAGCCTCTGTCACAAAGTGGTGCCAACCATGACCATCCATCGGGGCTGACCGGACCATGGGCACAACTGGCATCTGTAGCTCCTCTTCAGATGGGTCACTCAGGTACTGCAGCACAGCAACAGGGCAGAGACACATGAATGTCAGTCAAGGGCAGAGACACATGAAGGTCAGTCAAGGCAGAGAGACACACGAAGATCAGTCAACGTTTACAAACACACAATGTGGTTTCACGGATGCTAATGCAAGTACACACCCCAGATGCACTGGCACGAAGAAATTCTGGGCCTCAGCACAGTGCCCAGAGCCGTGAAGCAGTGGAGTGCAACATGCTTCAACTCAGGCGAGTGCCATACATAGTACGTGAGCGTGTGAATAGTCATGGAGCCAGTGCCCTCCACACCTTCAGCTTGGGGGTGTTCAGCAGGCGATGGTAGTGCAGCACAGACGTCCTTCGGCTCGTGAGCCAGAGGCCACCTGCCTCTCCAGAAGACACACTAATGGGGCTTGCAAAGTGCGTTGCTGCAGGTGTCTCTGATTTCCTGTGGCGACGGTAGCGCTGCGATGGGGGTGTCGCCTCCCGCTCCACCTCCTGGGCAGGTGCCTCCCCTTCCTTGCGCTCCTCTTCACCCTCTTCTTCCACAGATGCAATGGGAGCTGCAGCCCGGCTGCCCATTGACAGACCAGTCCACTTCTTGCCTGACGACATCCAACCCATCCATGACCACTTGCTGGGCGTCTTCCTATCTGAAGCATCGAGCTCTCCCTCGTCCTCTGCTGCCTCCTCTGCGGGCACCACCTCATCTTCCGCTGCCTCGTTCCCCTCTTCTGCCTCTTCTTCCACCGCTTCAATGGGATCGGCAGCCCGCCTACCCAAAGAAAATCCCGTCCATTTCTTGCCTGATGACATCCAACCCTTCCAGGACCACACGCTGGGAGATTTCTTTGCCAGGGCATCGAACTCCTTCTCCTCCGCCGCCTCCTCTGCTGCCTCATCGTCTCCTTCCTCTTGCTCCTCTTCATCCGCCTCTTCCTGCACAGCTGTAATGGGGCTGGCTGTCCGCCTCCCAAAGCTCAGCCCTGTCCACTTGCTGCCAGATGGCATCCATCCCGTCCAAGACCACACACTGGGGGACTTCCTGGCGAGTGCATCGAACTCTTCTTCCTCTGCTGCCTCCTCTTCCTCAACCCCGTCCTGAACCTCCTGGATCTCTTCCTGGTATGTCGACTGCGCCTTCGTCACCGAAGTCCTGTGCGTCTCCTGCATGGTCACGATGCTGCTGGTGTGCACCTTGTGCACCACCGCGCTCTGCATTGCCTCCACCACCTTTCCCGCCTTGTACCCATCGTCCACCTCGTACTGGTTGGCAGCTTCGTCGATGTTCTCGTTCTCGTCCAAGTCTTTGCTGCCAGCCGCCCTCCATGGGCTAAGGCTCAAGGTCCTGGCCGTCTGCCACGCCAGGCCGATGGCCTGGCCCCCAAACTGGGCAAGACGCGTGCTCAGCGGCATTCTGGCAGCCTGCTCTCCGGGCTCAGTGATGGCCTCGCCGCCTGAGGTGGATGTTGTGGCGCCTGTGAAATCCGAGGGGTACGGGGTGTCCTTGGCAAAGGATATTGGGCTGGCGCTCTCAGGGGTGGTGAGGTGCTGGGCACTGGAGGGTGTTGGCCTGTCTGAGGAGGTCAGCCCGGAGGCTGTGGACCGGCCCTTCCTTTGGCCGTACTTTGGTCGAAGCACCTCTGCAGCTTCCCTGTCTACCATCCAATCGATCACCTTGCAAAACAGCGGGGAACACAAGGACAGGTCAGGGAAGGCGCACGCCAGGGGAGAGCTGGGGCCAAAGGCTAACAATCAATGCTTCAATCGGTCGGAAATGTAGGAAACGGGTCAAGTGGAGATTGTTTTCTGGACGTGGAGGACAAACTTGTCCAGCGCTCCCCTCCCAGCAACAGACTTTGCAGGACTATTTACCATAGCACTGAAGCTGCGTCAGGAACTTGGAACTGCAACGACAAAGCCATGGCTGTGTGTAGGACCCAGGCTGTCGCAGGGGACATTGGGGACACAAACAGGCCAGCGGGATGGCACCTACATCCGCATTCTTGAACCAGTATTTTGCGGGGTCGTCGTCTAGCTTGACCCACATGTTGCCCTTCTTGCTGCCTGCACATGGCCTCTGCACAGTGGCATAGAACCCGACGCCTGGTGTCTGGTCATGGAACACGCTACCCGGGATCAGCAGACGCTGGCCCTGGATGTTCACCCGCCTGGCGGGACTCTCCTTCACCATTGTTGGCCTGCCGGGGCACAGTCAGCAGTGTCAGGACCATGAGAAGCGAAACTCTCCTTTTCAGCAAGGAAGTCTTGTTCCACAATAGACACCCCAGAGTGGACAGACAATGCTCGCCAGACCCTTTCTACGCTGTCGAAGACAATGGCGGAAGTCTCCAGGTGCAACAGCGAGTTGTCTCATTTACAGCTTCATTCAATGGAATTGAGGCGACGGGAAAGCACATAACACAAGACAGCTCGTCACAGCCGCCATCAATGGACCAGGGAAACGAGCATGACGGCGCAGGAGCCTGCGAATGGAGGGGGTGGGTGCACAGGTGGCACGACAGACGCTGCGACCTGTGGGGCAGGCAAGGGCAACGTGGAATGGCGGTCCTTCGTCTAGAGTGGTCAAATCCATCAACAGCGTTTGCCGACACACAGCAGAACACAGCCCTTGCGCGCACATCGCAGGGGATGACGGGCATGAAGCCGCACCCAAGCACAGGTCCAACTGCGCGACAGCTGCCATGCATCTGCGCCTGGACAGGCGATCGGCGCGCGGCAAGCGTCCGCACTGAGTGAGCGACGGAGTTGGGCGGTGCCTCGCGCCAGAGCCCACCTCAATCGCTCCCAACCGACACTCTTCTACAGCGCGCAACCTGGACAACAAGACTTGCCATCAACTCGCCATGAACACGCGCGCCGCCCCTTCCGAACAGCGCACGCTCGTGCCAAAATAAAAATAACATTCAGGAGGACCTTTCACCAGGGGCCCATCAGGAACTCACGGCGCGAAAGGGCCGCCGTGCAGCGGAATCGCCAGGCGCCGCGCCTGACCCCCTCCGTCACCGGCGCCCCGCCGAACACGCAAAACCCCATCGTCAACGACCAATCAAGAAGATCCCGCTGGATCGCAGCCCGCACCGCCCCGCTGCTGGCAACGCGCGGCGGGCGCCGATTCGTGCTCGCGGCCGGCAAGCTCAGCCCCACCGCAGACCGGGAGGCCGGCGGTGGCAACCGCTCGCGACAGCGACCGTCGATCTCCCGGACAAAGACAGGTGTTCAGCGACCCTGAGCTCCCAGGCATCGGCTCGAAGCACCCCGCGCCCGCAACTCCGGTACAGGACGCAGCCACAGGACGCAGCGGCGCACAGCGCAGCGGTTTCCGCCATCACAAGCCCGCGGCTGCGCGCCGCCAAACCCCACCGCCGCCCCAAAACGCCCCCCTTCTTCCGTCACAATGCGATGCGCCCAGCGCCCCTTGCGCTGCGTAGGGCCGCCGCGCCGCCAGGTCGCCCCGACCCTGGCCAGGGACCCATCACGGCTTCCCGAGCGACCAATCGTGTCGAAGACTACCCCCACGGACATCATCACCACACCGCGCGCTCGAGACAGCCACAGGAAGGCCACACCGGGGGGTCAAACCCCAATCGACCGGCCAGTCATCCATCCCCCCCCCTCCCCCGTGCTCCGCGCACCTGAGCAGCCCGGCGGGCGTTCCGGACGACCGTGGCGGTGGCCCGTGCGCGGGCGCGCGAAAAGACCTGACGTTTGCGCGGGCAGCCGCCCCACTGTACAGCGCGAGAATGCTGTCGCGCTGGCGGGTGGCCCGCGCATTTTGTATCTTTGACCCGCCCGACTTTTTGGAAATGCGGTGCCGGGCCTTTGACCATGCGATCAGGCGTTGGCGCTGGGGGATTGGGCCCTGGGTGATCGCGCCATATGCAGGTGCATGTTTGTGCGAAGTGAGAGCTTGTTGCCACACTGACATGGCTGTTTGACACGCGACACGCGACACACGACACAACACTCGACGCGCTTGCCTGTCGCGGCCATGCCGGGGGAGAGGGCGTCTGGATTTGGGCCCCGCCAGTGCCTTGGCCCGCGGGGCAAGTCGCAGCAAGCGGGGCCCAAGGGACGTCAAGAGCGGCGGGGGATCCGGCCGAGAGGAGCAAGGCGCGGGGGCGGATTCGGAGACGGCCTGACGGACTTCATGACAGGTCCGGGGGCGGGCGCCGTGGGGCTCGTCTCGTCGCCGCCTGGGGCCCGGACGACCGGGGCCGTTTGGGAAGGGTTGTTCGATACGCGTACAGACCAATTCGGCGGCCTCACTGCCCAGGAGGTTGTCAGTTCGTGTGGGGATGGGTTGGGTGCAGATCGGGCGGACGCCGGACGGCGCCAAACGCGGGCCTTGGCGCCATTCCGCGGGAATTGGCTGTCGATCCGGCAGGCCGCATCTGTTTAATCGCGTTTAGGGTGCTTCGACGGGGCCCAACCGAGTGTGGGTGCAGATCGCGTGAGCCCCGACGACGCTGAGCCTGGGCCAAGGCGCCATTCCGCAGGCATTGGCCGCCGATCTGGCCGGCTGCCACAATTGCTTCATGGTTAGGTGCATCAAAGGCGTGCATCGAGTTCTTTACGGTTGGTAGAGCCTGGACGGTCCTGGACGTTCGTGCAACACTCGCCGGTGACTGGTCAATTCGATCGTAGAAGGCGCCTTCGGTTCTTGCGGGTGAAGCGGCGCGCATCCAAGCCAATCTGCGTGGTCCCTGGGCCGCTGCATGCGTTTGATTTGGATTGTGTTCTTTCGCCGCAGCTGGCCCTAAGATGCGGAAGTGGTATGGCCAGGCGGAGCAAACGGAAGAGGAAGGGTTGGCGGACGAGGGGGAGTGGGCAGAGGTGGGTGAAGCTGGCTTTGGGTTGCTGCAGCTGCTGGTGGTTGCCGATGGTTCCCGTTGGCAACAAATTTGTGGCAATTGAGCGAAGTTTGTGGAAGGAGTTTGTGTCTTCCTGCCCCTTCAGGAAGGGTCCCTCATGAGACTGAACCATCGATGCCAAGGATAGTACTCACACATGTGGTGCTTGCAATCCTTTGCAGGATGTCGCCGAGGAGCAACAGCAGGAGAGCAGGGCGCCTCCTGATGCACAAGAGATCTTGGTCACCGATGCCATGAGCCTGACTGGTGATCAGGTGCTATTGCAACTGATTTTGGCAAGGTGACAGGAGATGGCCCTCTGCAACTATTTGTATTTTCGCTGGATTTTTCACCACAGCTAGAAAGCAGATGCCAGAACGTGTCCTAATATGCTGTTGTTCCTGTGCAAATCAATATTCCATGCTCATGAAATTCTGTGCTATGCACTCTGGTGCCACATATGCCAGACAACTGCCCTTCTGCATTCAAGGCACATCTCAATTCGCTGTGTGCGCTAACGGTATGTACAACAACTACACAGCCCAAACATCGCCTGCAACCATATTGTCAGCAATGGAGAATGAAGCAGTGACAGAAAGCTGGAGCAAATAGGTTCTGTACGCATCACAACGCCCAACTTGCAGGCAGATTCTGTTGCAGAGGAATGCAGTGCAGTGCCAAGGAATGACCATCTCTGAGTATCCAATTTGTTCTGTGCTGCATGCTCTTTGCTGGAGCTGCCTATTAATCCACTGATTTCGTATATTGTGGCATCTATGCCATGAACATTAGCCCCACCCATGATTATTTCTAGTGAGATGTCGTTTTTTCTTGCTTTGGACTTCCATGTCCACTACGTGTCAGTTCTTGGGAGTTTGCTACTGTTGAAGGGGTCCAAATCTTCTTTTTCTCACCATGCATTGCATTGATTGCATTGGGGAAATAGGCAGAAAGTGAAGGTGCTCTGCACAGATGCCAGGAAGGTCCAATCTGCTTATGGGCAGTATGCTGAGCCTGTGGAGTCGACTGTCGGGGACACAGTGCTTCTGAGGTCTGCGATGCGTGGAATCACATCAGTCGTGTGTGTGGGTGCCGTTGGGGATGTGCCCAGAGTAGCGGCTGAGCTGGGCGTCAGACACATTGTCCTCGTGTCTTCTGTTGGTGAGTTTGTGTTCTATTATTGCTTACGAAATGCAGCAGTGGTTTGCAAAGGTGGGTTGCTGTTATTGACAGTTAGTTTTCATGGCCTGGAGGTCATGAAAGATAGAAGAACAGGTAAGATTTCTTGCCTCAGACATAGGATAACAGAAGGGAAAGGGGAACAACTGAAGAAATGAAGCCCTCCAACCTGTTAATGTACAAGTGTAAAAATGTAAAGAAAGACAGGTCATACAGTGGGCTCCCTGCTTCTGAGGAGGAGTTATGGGGGGCTGTTTACCATACTTTGGAAGAGGGTGCATGTTTCCTAAGTGTGTAGGATTCCAAGGAGTGTCAGTGCCAAAATGTTTGAAGGCAGTCCTGTGCTGGTGCAGCTCCAACATTGTCCGCAGCTTTGAGTGTCCCTCCCTCACCCCCCTCTCCCTGATTGGAGAGGCTGTTGTCCACTGGTGCTGGTGACTGGCGTATCGATTGGCTTTTTGTCTTTGCTGGCTGCTGAGTTCTAACGAATCTATGGCATTAGTTTCATGCACCGATGCAAATGACTATCCTTTGATGCCACAAACCAGGTGCATTGCCCATGCTACTGTCTGACCAATTTGTAGAATTGGCAAACCCACCACCGACACATCCACTGCCTTGTGGAACTGCAGAAAGGATTGCTGCAGCAGCAAAGGAACGCCCGTGTTGCTGAAAAGACTTGAAGTCCTGACTATCGATTTGTTGAAGTCAAGCATGGTGCTCACACAGCTTGTGGGCGGACATGCCCAATGTACGATTCCTGGCATGTGGTCAGCTGCCTTCACTGCAGTGTCCAATGTTTTCCTGCCATGTCCAGGTTCTACGAAACGAATTGATCTCCACACATATCGTTTTGCATCTCACAAACCTGGCAACAGCATCTTTTGACTACATGCCAGCTGCCTGATTGACTGATGGATGGAGGGATTGATTGTGAACCCTGTATTCAGTTATGTGCAATAAATTCAGCCAGCATTTGCCATCCCTCTTGCCAAATGTGATGCAGGGCCACATAACCCAGCAGCTATACTTGCATTATCTTTGTTCAAGTTCCATGCAGATCAGATTCACATTTTTTTGTTGCAGGCAGGTCAAAGGACATCTTGTTTGACTTTGGGAGCTTGATTGGCTCTGAAGAGGCTGTGCTGTCTGATCCTGGGAGGGAAGTGGCTGTGCAGAATTGTGGAGTGCCATACACCATAGTGCGTGCAGAAAGCCTAAAAGACATGCCAGGTGTGCAAACAGATAATGGGTGCCGATTTGCCATTTCTGCATTCTTCATCAGTTGATAGGACAACCAACTGACAACTCGACAATGGACATACTGTTCTTTGTGTGGCCAGGTGGTGATATGGTGGTGACTTTGTGCTCAGTGGCTGACATGAAAGAAATGGCATGAGACCATCATCAGCATCCCTTTGCTCCATTCACTGCCAGTCCATCCCTCTGTCAATTGGCCAGGAACCGATTTCCATGACATGTCAAGGCTCATGGTGCCCACTGTGAAAATGCTATGAACCTGATATGCTTTTTCGATTTGTATTGTTCTGTTTCACTGCAAAAGCCTTGGCAGCTGTTGGAAGGATGGGCCAGTGTTGGGCTCCTCTGCTTGTGTTGAAGGACAAGCAGGTAAAGGACATACGAAGGGGCCAAACCAACTAGAAGGGGAT
Source organism: Ostreobium quekettii (assembly GCA_905146915.1). Lineage (NCBI taxonomy): Eukaryota > Viridiplantae > Chlorophyta > Ulvophyceae > Bryopsidales > Ostreobiaceae > Ostreobium > Ostreobium quekettii. The sequence goes on from CAJHUC010001888.1 coordinate 19,085, forward strand.
ACGCTTGCTTCCAGGACGAAACTGGACCATTCCCCGCAGTGCCTGCTGCACATTGCTAGTGTCACGCCCACCCTTCCCTTGGCCTTATTGCACCCATGTTCTTTTTAGCGAATGCTTTGGTTGCAACCACGTGTGTTCAAGATTAAACAGCAAAAACAAATAGTGCGAGTATTGTTTCATAGCATCCGTTTCGGTAACCAAGCAACTGTTGAAGTGCTGCTGGATGAATTCGACTTGCACAACATCATGTGAGTAGTGCACTTGGTGCGCTTGCAGCATCGCCAGCACCACAAAGAGTGTGCTGAACTCTGAATTGTCTATATCACAGATTGCAGTCCCCACTGCATACACCCCATTGTCCAGATAGAAGGGGTGGGGACATGTGCATGGCAAAGAAAGCGACTGGCATCATCAGGCCCAACAGGATGCCGAATCTGTTGACATTGCTGTTGCAACCAGCAAGAATGCCTGATAGCACTGGGAGCAGGGAGGTTAATCAATCATGCTTTTGAAACGTTATCTGCAAAAGGGCATGTCGGCCTTGTGGAATTGATGCACCAACCATCCAAAGTGCCTGTAAAGGATACAACACAGACTTCATCATTCATTTGGATCACATTGACTTTGTGAGCCATCTCAGCCATTAGAGCGTGTGTGTCTTTAGCCTGAACAGCAGTATGTGTCCCTTGATGTTTGGTGGCAGGCAGCAATGAATGCACGAATTGATGCCATCTTTCAACTGCTGGTGGGCACTTGTCACAGGTGGATGTTCAAAATTGACAATTGCAGCTGGCAGTGGCGCCCAAGGCAGCGTTGCCAGGGAAGACTTAGCGTGGGTGGTCACCCAGGCACTTCAGGCCCCACCATCCCATGGTCGTACTTTCCAGGTTCGTGGCTGCAGTTGGATGCATATTCCTTTGAGACACGGCGCACTGTAAAGCCCCTTTGGTGCATTCTGGAAGCTGTCTGTTTTTTGTCAGCAGATGCGACTCTTGCCATGCACAGTGCCAAACAACAGCACAGACATTTGATGCAGCATGTGGAAATCTGTGGCGATTGATCAAGGGGATGTTCATGAATGAGCGTTGTGGCTTCAAGTGCAGGTCGCTTCAGATGGTCCTGGCCCACGTCCTTCAGACATCAGTGAGGTTCTGGAGCAGATACCAGACACACCTCGGTCCCAAACATCACAAGCGCTGCCCAAATAACCTTCACCAATGGGATGTGCTGTTGTGAATGTTGCTTGGGCTTGATTGGCACAGCATGCAATGTGTTCAGCCCATAGCATCCTCTTCCCCCTCCCACAGAGTCTCACGATGAAGCCGCCAGGCATTGCCTGCGATCCATTGGAGGCTGGCCCCTTAACCCCACAGAGCTTTTTGGCGACAATTTCTCAGGCACAGAACCTGGTGTCTTCAAGGCACCTCCTGTGCAAATTGTTGTATTTTTTGGGCCCTCTTGCGTTTTTCCTGATTCTGGCCCAATTCTTCAACTGCAACAGGGTGTTCCATGTTGTGGCATTCCAATGCCTCCAATATTGGAGGCCCGTGCAAGAGTGGCTGGCATCGATTCCAAGCAGTCAACCATACATGGAACCTGTTCTATGCAGGGTTCTTTTTCACGCAATTGGAAACTCAGGGTGATTTGTTGTATGGGAATTGTTTTTCTGTGGTACTCGAAGATCGAATTGCGAACATTTGTGCTGTGTGAAGCTGGGAATGAGGAAGGGTTGTTGAAAGCGGTAAAGTGACACTGAGACGAAAATCGTCACTTCAAGGAACGAGAAGCCCAGGTTTTAGACACAAAAAGCAAATTTCAGCTTCCCCTTGCAATTCAGAGGTGCACAGAGCGCAGCAGGAGAGATGGTTTCAGTGCTTGATGTCCTGATCTTTCCAATCTTCGATGTTGTGTTGTATTGTGCACGCAATGTAATATTCAAATATTTCACATATTGTATTCACGGTACTTCAGTTGGGTTCCTCCTGGGTAACAAACTAGGAAATGTTAGGCAAACTGGAATGTCGCTGTGCACACTCCATCTGAGCTCCCCTGAATGCAAATAAAATACATCAACTAAAACGAAATACAAACGAATTGACCTTGTCACTTGCAACCTACTGGCGCCAAGAACTCACTGGTGCGTCCATGCCTTGCCCGTCCTCAGTCGCTGGCTGACCATGCTTGTTAACATATCCACCCCCTGCTCCTGCAGCCAGTCATAGGCTGGCCAGGGGTCGCACGTGCACAGGTGATGGCTACATTCCACAGCCCAGTAATTCATTTCGCGCACTGCATTCAAACAGCCAAGCGAAGCGCAGCTGATCTGTGGGCGTTCGCCCCTCCTTGGGTCTAACACCCGTTCCCTTTGCCAAATGAGAAGGCCAGCCTCAGATGTCCGATCTTCGCATTGGAAATCCCACATTCCCATCACACTCAAGATCTAAGAAGCCCACCCTGTAGACTGTGTTTCCAATTGTGTCCTGGGCACAACTGCTGAGGCAGTTCACAAGAAGCGCATTTGACAAGAGGTGCTTGCCCGTCACCTCAAGTGGCTCGCCCCAGGGTCCTGAGATTCCAGCCACTTGGGCGTCTGCAGCTTTCTCAAACCGCATTCCACCCGCAGGAACACCCATTGGAACCGCCGGAAGACTTCCACCAACGCAACCGAGAAGGTGATCGCTCTTGAGTGCTTCAGATGCGATGACAGCTTATATATCCATGCCATCCTACCAAACAAGTTTGAAGCCATCGCCCAATAGTACAGCCATATGGGACTATACAACAGATCGCTCTTGAGCACTGGTTTCCTAGCAGGCCATGGCCACCCCTTGCCGTCTCTGAACCATGATATGTCCCAGTCCATCTCAATGTCCCAGTAGTAGGAGTACATTGTGTTCACAGCCGAAGCCAGAAACCACATGTACCACCAGAAGGATGTCCACGACTCGTGCGAGATGTGGTATTTCATCATGGACAGCCCAATGACGGGGAAGGCAGAGAAATATTTAATGGCATTGAGCAGGTTCGGAGACTCCCTTGTCGATGCATACACAATCAAACACTGGCAGAATCGCAGAAAATAGGGGAGGGCCAGGACAGCCCCAACTGGCCATGCGCCCCGAGAGCAGATTTCAGAAAGAGAGTGGCCTGCTGTTGGCAGCCGTGGCATGCTGAACCCCAATGCCGAGAGGCAGACCGCCCTCTGGAGGTCTGCCAGGGCTTTTGCCACTGAGGTCAGGATATCTGCAAGGATGAAGTCGGAGAATGTGACAGACTGGAAGGGCAGCAGGACGCGGCGAAAAGTGTGGCAGAAGAAGTGGCGAGAGGCGCCGTGGAGGGAACCCGTGGGGAAGAGGGCCAGGGCGATCAACATGCAGTAGGTGGCTTTGGGCATCCATGCTGCCAGACTTTCATCCTGCACAGAGCGACGGTTGCACGCTGAGCCCGTGTAGGAGTGAGGGTGTGCAAAGAGCTTGGCTGAACCCAATTGACTGGATGTTGGTCACATTCTGCAAGGAGCAATTCCTGATCAAGTCCCATGTCACAAACTACGCTCAACGTTGCACCAAACCCAACCGCAGAATGTGAAGGCATGACAGGCCCTTCAACTCCTTGTGAGCCCACAACTCTCGTGATCCAGGAAAATGTGCTGAGCTAGACAAGAAAGGCAACATGCCAGGATGGGCTTCACATATTCCTCCCTCTTGCGCCCTGGCGGGCAAGTGTACCAGCAGCACCGCAGTACAGCAGTGCATCACAGCTGTACATTTAAAACACTTTCATCTGCATGGTTCAGAGCATCCCCAGTGCTTTTTGTAATCACAGCCAAACCATATCGAGCTGTGAGTTCGCAGTACAGGGGTGACACAGCTGTGTTGAGAGAAGGAATTGAATTGTCAAGAATAGATCTCATCACCAGTGTTTCCCAACAGCACCCCACAGTATCATGCTTGAGCAGCTAGCATCCCAGGAGATACAAAGAGATGTGGCTTCACAGAACTCTGCACGATCAAAGACTGTGCTAAAACGTTCAGCCATCTGTGTCCAGGTTGAAATTGTGTCATTCAGCACTGTGCTAGAGCAGAAGAGCAAACGATGCCACTTTGAGCTTCGCCTATGGCTGTTGCTCCTTGCAAAGCAACGTGGTGCTTCAAAACTGCTGCAACATCTTTGGCCGCATGTGGTCAAGCAGGAGCCCAAGGACAGAACAAAGCAACATGCAAGACTAAAATGGGGGCCTGAGGTACCACACAGGGGATGGAACAGCATTCAGATAGCTGTGATAGCACAGTGGGGATCGGCCTAACCACTGTTTGTTGTACCATGGTAACACTTTGGCATAGTGATGCGATGGTTTGCCCCATTGTGCTGAAAGACCAAAATACAAACTGTCAAGCACAAAGAAATGGGTAAGACAAGCAGCCCAACAACTTCCAGAGCACCAACTTAGTCTCTGCATACATTTTGTATCCAAGGATTACTTAGACCATGCACGTGTTGTGGCAGACAGACACAGGCTAGATCCTCACTGGGAGATGCCATCGCAACCCGATCAGCAGGTATTCTTTGCATCCCTCCCCAAGGGCAGTCGGATAGGACATGGAATGTCCTTGTGCTACTTCCCTTTTGAACTCAGCCTGCTAGTGCTCATGGCTGGCCATTCCCTTCTGGTGCAAGCCTCGCAACACGATCAATGGCAATGTTTGCATCACTCCCCACAAGGCTCTATGCAGGTGTGCCCCTTTGGGTCTTACGTGGACCAAGTGATGATCGTGGGTTCACTGCCCTTTGAGCTGCGCCCTTCAGCCCCACTGGCAGGCCGATCCAACGCCAGGGTCTTGATATGACTTCTAACGCGACCAAAAGGGACGCTTTCGTGTCGAACCTATGCCCCTGCTCTTGCAGCTCAAAATGCCACGATGTTGAGCGAAAAAAGGTGGGTGACGCTCATTGGGCAGAATGCCAAGGAATACACCCATTAGCCCCTTATTTTGAAATGCCAAAGCAGTAAAGGAATAAGGTACACTGGTGCTTCCTTCCAGAAGCCCCATTGTCAGTGATGTTTGTCCATAATTGTGCCTTTTGCCTCCACCAGTGAGTTCATCTGCGCACAGGGGCTGGGGTGTTCTGCAGGGTGTTGTGAGGCAGGTTGCGGAGTGTTTTCCTCCCCAAACTTTACGACCTGAGAGATTGCAGAGGTCGGAGAGCGAATGGTGGATTGAACTGCGGGGTCTGTGTGGGCGGCGAAGTGGGCTCACGGCTTGAGAATCAGTCTTTCAGCCATCCAACCTGATATCTATTTCTTGACACCACAACAAAGAAGAACTAGTCCAATTCTCAAATGGCAGGAATAAAGGAGAACCCAGTTATAAGCCGTAGGCAATACCCACACCAACAGAGTTCTTCAGCAAATTTAGAAAGGCTGCCATTCAAGGACACAGCCTAGGGCAGGGGCTTGCCATATGAACAAAATGATGGCAGCACGGCCAGGACGACACCAGCTACATCTAAAAGGGCAGCGCCTTGCAACGTTTTGACAACCGAATCAAGTAAACTTCCGCATTGTGGCAGTGACAGTCCAGTCTGGGAAAGACCTAGATCGCAATACCACGCAATGAGAAGCGTCGACGGGGACAACTGGAGACCCAAGCGATGTCCCAGAGTTGCCCGGCGGCATCCTATGGCGGCGGGACGAGAGTGCGCCCGTCCTTGGTCCAATTCGAAGGGCAGCGTTCCCACCACCAATCGACGCAGCCGGCGCAAAGCCCCGGCAGCAATGACCGGGTTGTGCAGCATTTTGGCACAAGCAAACATCAGCCATCGCCGACCCCCAACAGCCCCAGATCGCCGCGTCCCACCTCCCTCTGCGCCGCCACCACGAACGCCGCCGCCCCGGTCATCGCCAGGCTCGTGGCCGCGCCTGCCAGCTCGTGGATCTCCCCGCGCCTCAACAGGTACCTCTGCTCCTCCGGGCCAAACAGCGCCTCGTACTTTACGCCCGCGCCCTCGAAATGCCCCACATTAAGGCCCCACAGCCACAGCATCGCGATCAGGGGAACCAGGGGCTGGTAGCACGCGAACAGGAGCTCGTGGGCGGGCTCCGTGAGGAGGGGAAGGTACCTCACAACGGCTAAGGCGCACAGGGAGTTCCACAGCAGGAAGAGGGTCCAGGGGAGCAGGGGGGCGGCCGGCCTGTGCCGAGGGGAGCCAGCTGCCGCGCCCCGCCTCATGGCCCCAGGCGGCCTTGGCAGAGAATTGGTCCAGGTCGGGGAGGCGGGGGAGGCGGGGGCGTTGGGCCTTGCTGGGTGGCTGGCGGTCCGTGACAGTGCATGTGTAACGCCGTCGCAACAGAATGTGTGTTAACGGCCAATTCTTTGGATGCCGCTTTTGTCACGTTTTCTTCACATGTTTTTTGGTATCAGTTTTTTTATCGCTTGCTGGTTTCTCAATGGGAACGTAGATTTTCACATGTTCATCAGTGTTGGTTCCCGTGCCCACCTTACTTAGTAATCACGCGACTGCCGATAGGGACCCTCCCTGGCGGAGTCACAATTGATCCGCCCTGGAGATGGGTGGTCCTTGCACAGCAAAAGGAACTCCGCTTTCAATCGCCATAACGCTGAGGGCCCAGCGCCCCTCAGTTTGCCAACACACGCACCACACGAAACACAGCACAGCACAACTACACGTGCGGTACGCAGACGACATTCGGTTTTCATGGAATATTTCATCGCACAGATATTCCGCACTCCAGACGCGACGGCGACGGACGGGCGCACGCCCTCGGCGACGGTTGTCCTTCCCGGAATATGTTTCCATTCCCAAAACATTCTGCGACCCCTCATCGGATTCGGCGTCCCGGCGCCGGCGTCCATCCTGGCCCGTTCCGCCGCGCCCCCCCCCCCCAAACTCCGCTCCGACGGGCCCAGCGGCCCAGTGCCTGGATGGACAATACCTGGACCGGAACCTGATGCTCCCCCTCGGATCTGATCGCGGCCACCCCCAGCCGCGCACGGGTCGGCCCCCGCGGCGACGCGCCACCATCTGGATCTGTGGATCCATCTGGCTCCCCACCTCGAGGCCGTCTCGTAAGCCCCTCGGAGTTGGACTCGTGGCCACGGCGGCCCCCCCGCCGATCCTGCAATCTCACGTGTGCTTAGAGATCGCACGACTCGCACCCCAACAGTGGAACTGAGGGCCGTTTCTGTCAGCTTGCCTGGAGGTTAGGTGGCGCACGTCAAACACGCTGGTGGCCGTGCTGTCCATTAGTGAGCGCGGCCGACGCACAGCGGACAGGGCGTGGGGATGAGGTGGGGGGTTGCGGGGCTATGTCAGCCGCCGCCTTGTGTGGCCCTGATCGGGGCTGGGGCACATCCCGCATGATGCCGATCGCGTTGATTACCGTGTGAGCGCTCTTCGGGTGGGGGCGAACCAGGCGTGGCCCTGGCTCCAGCGCGCAGCCGCCGGGACCGGCACTCCAGGGTGAGTTGGTGGGGGGAGCGCAGCGCGGCGCGGTCGGTGGCTGGCATGGGTTGGGCGCGATAACCACAGAGGGCAGTGCGGGAGCGATTGTGAGAACCTGAGGCCCCCGGAGCTGATGGAGGCGCCGATCGGGGCAACCTCGACACGAATTTCTGCCCCCCCGACGGGCTGGCTGGAATTGTGCGCGGCTCGGCAGTGCGTTGTGGGAAGCCGGGCGGGGCGCACTGCGGATGGGGGCCGGAAACCCTCCCGCCGTGTCCGTGCGTTGCTGTTTCGCGGCCGGCGCGGGTCGGTGTCCGCGACGCCTGTGCGGAGTGTGCGGCGATGCGCAGTTTTCTAGGGGCTGGACGGCCTGGATTGGCGGGGGATCGTGTGGCCTGGAGTGCTTGCCGCCGACCAGGTCGGGCCCAATGTTCGGCGTGGGTGGACTGGGGGGGGAAGGGAGTTCGTGTGGAGGCGTGCGCGTGTCGCTAGCCCCGGCGCGGTAGCCTCACTCCGCTCAACGCACGTCCAGGAAATTTTCGCTTTCGCGCTAGCGAGAAGAAGGGGCGTCGAGCTGGCAGGCAGGGCATGTGGGCGGACCGCAGGCCGAAATACGATGCGCTCCTTGCCTTGCAAACGCATCAAAACATCGACACGTCTCGGCGGTGTTTAGGTGCACCTTCTGTCATCCAGAGCCGCGCGGGAGTTAAGCATTTCCACGCAGTGGGCCCCGGTGCTTTGGCCCCGGCCCCTTACCAATGTGGGACGCTCATGTTTCTTGCAAATTTTTCGACCCCAGCCGTCAGGTGCTGCTGGCGCGCTCGCCACCTTTGTGCCCGCCCGCGAGCGCACTCTGCCGAAAGAACGGTCGCTCCCGCCGCCGTCGCGCCGCCCCGCCCAGTGGCGCCCATTGCCGGTCGCTGCCGTGGCGCGGCACCAGCTCGTTGAGACCCTAGTTGCTGGCGCCGTCCCTTGGTGATGCCCCACAGTCGCGCTGCGGCGCATCGCTCCGATATCACAGCGACGCGAGGCGGCTGCACGCGCGGGTCACTGTGCGCGTTCGCCCCAGGCCCGTCGGTGCATCGTTCCCGTACCCCGGACACGTATCACTGAAATGAACCATCCAGTTCGGGCCCGCACTGAACCACAAGTCGCCAGGACACCCGTTTTCGCCCCACGGACGCCAGGCCCCTGATCTGACCGGCCAATTGCTGTGCGCTTGCCGCAGGCTGATCGGCCCCATGGACGGTAGTCCGGGAGTAGCGGTCGCGGTGCCGTGCCTGGTGCTGTCGTCCGCAGGAGTCCCGCCGGTGCCCACCGGCAAGGTGCGCCCGGAGGCCGGCGGGGCGCTCGAGGGCGCCCTTTCGGGCAGCACCCCCTTGGCCATCGTCAAGCCGGACACGGGCGAGGTCGCAGTGATCAACACACGGGCCGACGACGCGATGCCCTTCGGCAGCGCCAGCTCGCAAGTCCTGGGGGAGGGGCCGGACGGGCCCCGCCTGGCGTACGTCCGCACGCAGAACGGCGACGCCGCGCCGATCTTGATCAACGCGGAGCTCGGAGGAGTGGGAGAGAAGGCCAATCTCGAGTCGCCCGCGTCCATGCTTTGCGCCGGGCGCGCCGCGGGGGACGTCTGCGGCCCGCAGGGTGCTGCAGGGGCGTACGCCCGCGGCTGCGGGGACGAGTCGGAGCGCCTGGCCCAGTACAGCGAGACCCTGGCGCAGCTGATGCAGCCCGAGGCGTGGCCCAACGACTCCAGCACGTCCGAGAACACGAACCAGGACGGCGGCAGCTCCGCGGGCGACCAGGGCAGGGAGCATGACGCCAGCGTCGAGCTCGGCACGAGCTGGTTCTGCCAGCCGGGCGACGAGCAGGCCGCGGCTGGAACCCTGCAGGGTCCGCACGGCGTGCACTACATCCTGGGACGGCTGGCGAAGAGGCCGAATGGGGTGCATGGGGATTTACAGGAAGAAATGTACGTGCAGGCGGGCGGCGTCCACGCGCAAGCCGTCGCCGGCGGGGCCATCGTGCGCGTGCCCTGCCGCACCCCCTGCGACGGGCTCAAGGCACAGCGCGTGGAGCCCGTGGTCCCGGTCTTCAATGACAGCGCCGAGGGGCAGTTCGCTGGCGCGTTTCCCTTGGATTCGGAGAAGAGGATTAAGGTGCAGGGCGGCGATGCGGCGGCTGCGGCGGCTGCGTCCTACTACGTGGCCTGCCAGCAGATGAAGAAGCCGCATCCAGAAGAGCAGCAGCAGCAGCAGCAGGTGAGAGGGGCGGCGGGGTGTTGTTGGGGCCCGGGGGGTCTGTTCCTCCAATGGGCAGCGCGGCTGTTGAGCCAGCGCGTGGTATCCTGCGCACCCAGCCGTGGGCTTGGCAGGAGGCTGAATGCTGAATTGGGGCCCAGAAGACCTGGTTCGTTACGCATCAAGCATGGCATCGAGTCGTTGACCAATGCCTGCTAATGGTATGTCTCAGGCATATTGTCGATGGCGATGTCTAGCCTGGCCAGAGGTGACCTATTGAGGGCCAAGTGTGTTGCGACAAACTTCACAAGCTCTGTGTTCTGAGTTGCAGAAGGTGCCAATGAAGTGCAAGTGTAGGGGACTGCAAACTACATGCCAGCCTTTGTACAGGGTGCAGCCAGTTGTTGCAAATTGTGTGTGCAGACCAACAGCATGAGTGCACATTGTCAGAATTGGTCATTTTTATGTGCTGATGTGCTCTCAAGTCGAGCCTGACATTGCCTTGCAAGTCCAAGAGCAGTGCCTTGTCATGTCCTCAGCAATTGCATTCAGAATGATTGCCTTTCTGTCTTGCAGTTGGCACTATTGTGGCAAGCCTACCTGTCTGGTCTGTACAATGGGTATGGCCTGGCCTCGGGGCCAGGTTCTGGACAAACCCTGCCCCAGCCGCCTCCGGCAATGCCTGCCATGCACTCCACGTCTCTGCCTCGCGGTTGGATGCTCAATGCCAATGCAGTTGGTGGCATTCAAGAGATTCAAGAAAATGAGGGCGATGAACGCATGGAGGAACTAGATTACAGTGGTCAGAAGCGCTCCAGAGTGGATGCTGAGCCGCATGGCGTGAAGCTGCGGGTTTCAAAGAAAGGGAGAAAGAGGGCTGAAGATCGGGTGAGCCTTGATGTCCAATTGTGGACAAAGCATGGAAACTTTGGGGACGGAAGGTGACTGTCTGTTGTCCATTGTTGATGAGGTGCGTTTGGAGGGCGCAGATGAAACAGCCACATGCGCCTTGTAGCAACGAGGCCATCATCGTTGTGTGATGGGAACAGCAGCTCTGCTTCCATTGCGTTGTGTGATGGGAACAGCAGCTCTGCTTCCATTGTGGTGTGCAAAGTGATCGGTACCATGTGATTGTTTCAAGCTTGGGACTGCTGCGGTCCATGTATCTGCCTCCCACATTCCTTGTGCCAGGGCGTAGCGGGGAGCCTCAGGCAATGGAGATGACCTTGTTGCTTCGCGGATATGCGCCTTCTGACGTTAGTTTCACAGCGCCTCCTGCGAGTCCCCTGAGTGCATGATGCCCTCTGAGCATTGCACCCTTGTTATTTTTGTGCATTCAGAGGTTTCCACATTGTTCCTGGTGTGGAACATTGTCTCCAACACTCTTCATCTGGGATATTGTCTCCTGACACCTACCAGCCAGCACTCTCCTGCTGTGTGTCTCTCCACCATCTTCCCTCTCTACTGCTGACCCTTTGTACGCTGTACAGGTGTGCAGTAACTGCACCACAAGGGCTACTCCGTTTTGGAGGAAGGACAGGCACACTGGAAAGCCGCTGTGCAACGCCTGCGGATTGTATTTTTCAAAGAATGACGTCCCCCGGCCTGTCTCCCTGTGGCGAAATGCTGGAGGGTCAGGGGAGGCTTAGGGTGTGACACTGTGGAATTGGAACTCAACTGGTCAGCACAGTGAGTGTGCTTGCCGGCATAGTGAGTAGGCAACCGTCCTCAACTGGTTTTGACAGATTTGGCAGTGGCACGGAAACTCACCGATGAACTCGATGACGGGTTTAGAATTCAACTGCAATAGGCTACAGTGTGCATTATTCAATTGATAGGAAGGGATTGGATGCCTGACAGGCTTTGGGTAATCAAGAGTGGAGCATCGGACGGAAGGATCTTCTGCACTTGAGTCTATTTTCCTGTGGCAGAACCTGCTGATTCCTGTTTGGCATGCGGTGTGTTTGGGGTAAGATCCACGAGACATAAGTTGATGTTTTTCGATAGTATGAGTAGTCCCTCGTTAGCGTCTTTTAGGTGATACTGCAGCGGCCTCTTTGGAGCCAGTTGAAATTTCTGAATCAAAGAAAGTTTTGGGAGTAGCCCCACTGCAGGAGCTTTGCTGACAACCCCTCGTTGCCCACTTTCGATTGATTGGAAGAAAATCCAGACAGGACAAGGAAAGGGAGCAATAAACTGGACGTGCAATTGCACCAGTTCGTGATGGCCAGTTTGGGAAGGAACGGCGATGGTGTTGGGCAGCGGTGCTGGGTAAGTGAGGTGAAGAGCAATGCCGAAATGGCATATGTACGGTGTTGTTAAGCAGCGGTGGGTATGTGTGCTGCAGGGGAATGCCGAAAAGGCATGTTTGGGGTTGGCGAGTATGGGGCACCATAGTGGGCCACTGTTCAGTTGGGTAGGGATTGACTACCAATTGGTATAGTTTTGGGGGTTGCGGCTGTGACGAGTTTTCCGGTGCAGTCAGGCCGCCATAAATGAGTCGCAGTAGTAGTATGTATATTGGCTTGAGAATTTGGTTGCCAATTTGTTTGTGCCTTTCCTGACATTTTGGGAATCGCGCACGTGAGCCGGACGATCAGGGCTCAATTGCGCCCAGGGGCACGAGCACCTTTGAAAGGCCTAGCCGCGTGCACCTGGGTGTGTCCGTGTGTGACGCTGGTTGGTGTAGTTGGACACTAAACACTATGAAGAACTCTTCTATGGTTTTTTCTTATGTGTGCGTTTCCAGTGTAATCGTGGGCAGAGCAGCGCCGAAATCTGCCCTTTCGCTGCCGTAGTCCCTGTGTGACAGAGAAGGCGACGGCCACCCGCGGCGCGCTGCGAAAGGAAGGTGATGGATCCGGCCCGTCGAATCAGCTGACGATCGGGAGTCGCGGCCTGTCCTTCGTGGTAGAACTGTACGGTTGCTTGATCGCACATCATGGCGCTGAGCGGTGTGCACACCAAGTCGACGGTACGCGGCGATGGTACAAGCCGCGTCCTGTTCTGAAAGCGTGCACTGCCAAATTCGCGGTGCGAACTCCGTCTGATGAAAGTGCTCACAGACACGACGGGCACGATGTCATCCAGTCATCCCGCCAATCCCTCAGGCAGGCGCCTGTGTAGTTGCACGGCCTGGGACACGCACCGCACCCAGGGGGGCGGGCGGGTCCACAGCCACACGGGGAAGATGTAGAAGGAAGAGAAATAAGAGGAAGAACAGGCCGCGCAACGACGGGTCGATGGCTGGACGCGCTGCTTGTGGCTGGGCAGGGACCGCTAAGCGGCGCACAGGGGATGTCCACTCCTTCCGATCGACGGACGTGGAGGCGGCGGGCACTTCGTTGCTCGCCGCCCGTTCCCCACCCCCCGGAGGACATCAGGCAGTCCGGGCAAGGTAACCAATGCGGGAGCCCGAATGCTAAGCCATTAGTACAACAAAAGAAGGATTGGGGAGGGCAGCCTCAGCCTTGGCCCTTAGCAGGCGCATGTGGGTGCCGACAGGACCTAATTGCACACAGCTTGCAGTGTGAAGCGTGAATCCGCGATGCGTGACTTGACGGGAGGGCTGCAGCTTCCCGTGTCTTGGGATGGCTGCCGACCATTGCGGCCAGGTGTTGCCAGAATAAAGTGACGGGCATTGATGCAGCGAGTTTGTGTGAAGGTCGCGTCATGTGCGGTGATACATGTGTGGGTGGCGCCAGCAGACCGACAAGGCAAAAGAACGTGTTTGCTGCCCAACGAGGGGATCGGCTTGATGGGTGCGGGCGGGATGGGGGCCGCAGGCGCTTTGTTCATTCGATGTGCGGCCGTCCCTGACGAAAGCAGGACGCCTGGTTCTGGAATCTCAACAAAACTCCTTGCAGCATCTGGAACCAACAGCGACTGCCGTTGTCTATTGTTTGCTTTTGAGCCAGTCGAGTGCGCTGAATCGCCTTTGAATGAGAAGGGTTGGGTGCAGCCGTCAACACACGGCTTGATGCTGCAGTCTCATTCGGTAGGCATTTCATACAACCAGCGCACTCACGAACATTTCGACAGCAACGGCATTGGTTAAATCGGTAGCAACCTATTACATTGCCCAAAAAATGTTCAAAATAAACCGAGAACAAAGCCACACCGCAACAAGCGCACTTCCCCAATATAAGCTGCCCCCAAGGATATTTGAGCGTCAAACTCGACACAACTTGCTCGGGAAGTTTCATACAGACGGCACGCAACATTTCAGGTATACCGTGCCGAACTCTGACGCTTATGTGCTATTGACACGTCTTCAGCAAATGTTGTACACGCTGCACCCATGCCCACGCCAAGCACATGATGCTCGTCATCACGCATTCCCTCCTTGCAGACAGAAATTGTCGGCCAGAGCCTAGGCTCAAGCCTTCATCTATCGCAAGTTTACTTGGTTCTTGTCATCCGATCTGCTCCCTCTCAAGTCGCTCAAACACGACCAAGCCCACACAAAATTGATGAAAAGAGGGCCCGTCCTGACCGCCTTCCACCTATGGAGTCAGGGCACCCGCTGAAGAGCACATTCACACTCCACAACAATGAATTCTTCCGCAGACACGGACCATTGCCTATCTCGTTTAGAAGAACAGCCCAGGGGGGAGGGGCTGTGGGTCCACCCTTCAGAGACACTCGTGCCACACGAGTGGACCCAGTTCCTTTATGACGGCCCCCTAGCTCCTTGACCTTGCTTCGTTAGAACCAACAGCTGGCATTTATGGTCTTCATCCCGCGCAACCCCAGCGATACGCCCGTCGCGAGACGGAAAGCACATTGTTGAGCTACTGTGCATTTTACATCTTCCCACCTAACCAGCCTACTACAAATCCCTAGGGTGTTTGCCCTGACTTCGATTCTTTATGGAATGCCGGCAGGAAAATTCGCCTCGACCCAAACCAGCAGCACCGGCGCCAATGAAACTCACTTGAGCTTGTCTCAGCCCCATTCTGCCCATTTTAGCATCCTAACGACAACAGGCCCTGCTCATGGTCGAGACTGCACATTTTCCATCGCCAGCTTCGGTCCCCTGCGAACGAAAGTGTAGAGAAGCCTGCTCCAGCCTCTCCTACCCCTTCCCTCTGGACAACGACGGGCAGCTTCAAAAGAAATACAATAAAGAAGTCCCAACTTCTCCCTGCCTCGCGAATGGAGCAGCAGGCTCGATTCCCAGGTGTTGACAGTTCAAACAACGAGTTTCGGTGTCAAGGTGTCCAATCTAAATTTGTCCCCTGACTTGATGAGCCTTCGTCTCAACGCATCACCCGCATCGTAAAATAAGGAAAACAGTTCTTCACGCTGTTGTATTCTTGAAACAAACATCATTCCTTCAGGTTGTTGCTAGAAGGGTCAGCCCACAGCTCCAGCGCCAGGACACGACCAGCCCTCTCCTACAGGCTCAGTGTCTCCTCCCTGCGCGGCTGTGGGAAATTCTCAACCCGTCCAGCCCATCGACTATCACATGCGCCCAGATATGATCCCCAGCCCTACCCTCCCAATGGCAAAGGGCAAACAGCCATGCCCTTCTGGCACAGGTCGAGCCAGTTGGCTGTGCGCGCAGCTCACAACCACTGCACACTTTATCTCCTATGCAGCAGGATCGGTCGTCCAGCACAGGTCATTGGTGACGCAGAGACAGGTTTGCCATTCTCGCAACGTAGCTCATCTTGCTGTACGCCTGCTGCTGCCCCAGATCCAAGCCATATTGCAAATGCAAGGGCGCAAAGGGCAGGCCGCCTGGCTGCAGTGCTTGACCAAGGGCAAACCCTGAGCTGCCACCCCGCTTCTGCTCAAACTGAGGGACACCCAAGCCCATGTGTGGTCCTTCAAGCTTGGGAGCTGATGCCACTTGCAGCTGCCTGGGCGCCAAGCTCGGCAGGTGGAGCTGCTGGGGATAGCTCATCCCCACCTGCACAACATGGGTGGGGGCGCTGGCCACCATCCCACCACCAGCCCGCTTGGCATCCACCTGCACAGCAGCCCTCACCGCCATACTGTACACGTCCGTGTCTATGGGGATCGCAGACTGCCGCATCGAGTTGTACAGCTCCAGCGCCAACTCCGGCTGCGGCCCCCTCTCTAGGGCCTTCATCAGCGCCTTGCAAGTGTTGGCATCCGGCTGGGCGCCCGCCCTCTGCATGGCCATGAAAACATCCAGGGCGGATCTCCACTCCCCGTTATCTGCGTGGCTGTGGATGAGCTCGCAGTAGACGTTGGGGCTACCCGTGAGCCCCCTGGCGTGCATGTCCTCCAGGATGCGCCCCGCCTTGTCCCACCGCTCACTCTTCTCGCAGGCCGCCAGCGCCGAGCTAAAGGTGATCTGGTCTGGGGCCACGCCCGCCCTGATCGTCTCGTCGTACAGCTCCAGGGCCCTGTCGAACATGCCCCCCCTCTGGCAGGCCGTTATCAGCGCGCTGTACGTCACCTCGTTGGGCCTGCAGTTGGCGTCGCCCCGCGCGGCCGCCTTCATCGCCTCGAAGACCTCCAGCGCCTTCTGCCACTCGCCCGCGCTGGAGCACGCCGCGATGAGCGCCGAGTAGGTGTACGTGTTAGGCCGCACGCCGCGCGCCGCCTTCATCGCCTCAAACACCTCCACCGCCTTCTTCCAGTCGCGCAGCCGGCCGCACAGGTTGATCAGCGCCGTGAAGGCCTGCTCGCGCGGCTTGAACTGGCAGCCCTCGATCACGCGGCGAACCTCCCCCGTGCCCAGCCTGGCCAGCACGATGGCACGCTTCAGGGTCTCCATGTCCCACGCAGGCTTGGCGATCGGCGACTTCGTGCCTGAGCTTTCCCTCTCGGCCGGACTGGGCCTTGGGATCAAAACGCCGGCGTGCTGCGGGGACCCCTGAGGCTGGTGCTCGGCCTGGGGCGCCGGCGCCGGCTGCGAGGGCTTCTTCTTCCCGCGGCGCTTGCGGGCGCCCTCGCTGGGGTCCTGCCCCACCATCTGCATCGTCAGGCACATGTCCAGCGCCCTGTCCCAGTCACCGTTCTCCGCGTAGTCCAGCATGATCTCCTTGTAGATCCCCAGGCTGGCCACGAAGCCCCGTTTGTGCATCTCCTGGAGGATCTCCTTGGCGCGGTCCATGTTGCCGCTCTTCTCGCAGGCGGACAGCGCGGAGCTGAAGGAGATGTGGTCGCCGGGTATGCCTGCGGCCAACATGGCGTCGTAGGCCTCCAGGGCCTTGCCAAAGACTCCCCCCCGCTCGCAGGCGGTGATGAGCGCGCTGTAGGTCACCTCGTTGGGCGCGCACCCCGGATCCCCCACCGCGGCCGCCTTCATCACCTCAAAGAACTCCAGGGCGCGCTGCCACTCGCCCGCGTTGCTGCACGCCGCGATGAGCGCTGAGTAGGTGTACGTGTTGGGCCGCACGCCGCGTGCCGCCTTCATCGCCTCGAACACCTCCACCGCCTTGCGCCAGTCGCGCGCCTGGCCGCACATGTTGATCAGCGCGGTGAACGCCTGCTCGCGCGGCTTGAACGTGCAGGTCTCTACCACGCGGGCCACCTCCCCTGCCCCCGTCCTGGCGCCCGCCACCGCCCGCTTCATCGTGTCCATGTCCCACGCGGGCTTCTCCGTCGGCATCCCCTGCCCGATGCCCGCGATCGCATCCTCGCCCTCGTCCTCTCGGGCACACAGCTCCAGCGGGCCGTTGGGCGATTCCAGCTCGGGCGTGCTCATCGCCCTCGGGAGCTGGATGGAAGGCGGCCTGGCGGGTGCCGCCTTCCTGACCCCCCTCTTCCCGCACTCACCCCCATTCTGCACCCGCTCCGCGCCCTGCCCGCAAGGACGCCACTCGTGGACGCCGGCCCGGGCCACCAAGCCCTTGGGATCCGGCTCATCGGCGCAGCCCTTGGGGGGGGCAGGGGGGGCGGCTTCCCCAAACGCCGCGGCCGCCGTCGCGAGGATCGCGTCGCACATGCGGCCCGCCCGCCGCTGACCACGGTCCCCGCTGCCGCCGCGGGCCGGGGCGCCTGCAATTCAACGGGGCAGCCTCTCGAGATCGAGGGCCGGGCTCCCGTACCACCCGCCCGCCGCGCAGGAGCAGCAGCCCCGCCGCCCGTTCCCTGAACCTGCTCGAAGCTGCCGCCCCGGCCGCGGTCCGGGCGTCAATCCTCTCCCGCCTCCCCCCGTTGGCTCTCAAGCACCGCGTGTTCGACGCGGAGCTCCTTCTGGACGATCTCCGCCGGGGCGCCGCACCAGGGCACTTCCCAAGGATTTGTCGGAGGCCGTCGGCGGCCCGCAATCTCCGCGGCTGGCGTCCGCCCGCGCCGGAGCCGTTCGATGCCGGCACCCGGCGGCCCGGCTCAGCGCTCTCGCAGCCGCGCCCCGAGGCGAGTCAGGCCCCAGCGAGCCTCGCGGGAGGGTTTTCCGAAACCCAATTTTATGGCAGCACCCCTGGCCGCGGTGGCTGATGTTCCCAAGCCTCTGGTTGCGTCGAACATCCGCCCTTTGTTTGAGGTGTGACAACATGCAGGGCGGCTGCCAGGCCCGTCTGCCGTGGCCTCACGGGCGCCTTGATGGTTCTTGATACTTGCGGCGATGTTCAGCGCCACTTCGCGCTCTGCCGGTTTAAGCTTCCCTGATCGGCTCGGGAGTTACTAACTGGGCGCGAGCCGCGGGCTGACCACGCCTTGGGTCAGAGGGGTCCCTGCAGCCGCCGCGGTTTCTTGTGGCGCACGTCGCGGCGCTCGGGGCAACGTTGGACGACTTGACGGCCGGCCTGGCTTTCGGGAATGCAGTACCAGCAAACCTGATCCAGCGCCTGATGTTCAGGGACGACGAGGATAGTCGAGGATGCATCAACACCACGGGGCGGGGCGGCTGGAAGTCTCAAGAGGAGGAGTATTACTTCAACTCGCCCTGGCCCCCGCCTGCTAGTACATTACAGCTCCACTGCCAATCCGTTACATTCCCCCCTCTGTAACGGCTATCCGGTACATCATCCGCCCTTTCCCCAGCCCCCCACCCCGCTTGACCAATCCATCATCCGCCCTTCCCATCCCCCCCCGGCCCGGCCGCTACATCATCCGCCCTTTCCTCGCCCCACCCCTCCCCCCTCCCCGCCCTAAAGGTGTTCCGCCCAATCAAAGTATACTGGCATGGGCTTCCCCTTCACACCATGAACTCCATTCACTAAACCTACACTATGCCCCCAACTCTATTCCATAGTCCACCGATTCACACTCCCATTCAGAGGTACCCTCTCCATCCGAAGGTCCCATCGCAACCTCTTAGTGAAGCGGTCTCGCATCCATCTCTTCCACACAGCTGGCATGCTCATCATCCCAGAGAATCTACGTTTGCTCATAACTCCTGCCCATGCCCTCCATAGTCCATGCTACACTAGTCTGCCACGACACGCCAATCCGCACCCCCCACTGAATTTATGACTGAGTTTCGGACTGACAGGGTACCATGGAGTGGACTGGCGCCGTTCTCTTCACAGCGAGCCAAGCTAGGATGGCCTCTTGCAGTTCTCGGACTGGCACACCAAACAACATGCCTCCGGCCTCTCGTTTAGAGGTGGCCCCCTTTGTCCATCCACAACAGAATTTGGTTGGTTCTGTTAAAATTCCGTACAATCAACGGAATCCGTGAGCGGGCCACAGAGAGAAAAAGTGTCTAAAAGAAACGGGCGGGGCCATGCTAACATCAGCATAGACGGCTAAAGAAATCCACACAACCTTCCAGAATGGAACCACGTGTTACGGAATCCGCGTCGCCGTCTACGGAGGATAGGCCCCCGTAACGGAACCGCTGACTGGACCACAGAGGTCGACAGAATTCCATCAAAGTTTACGGAGCAACACAGACCTATCAAACGTGGTGAACCCCAGTACAGAAATTCCAACGCCGTTCCGTTGGAATTCTGTAAGACGCGCAATCCCAGAGGCCTGTACTTTGGTAAAGGTGACGGATAACAGCTGCAGAGCGGGTCCCGTTCCTGGCCAAACGCCTGGTTGAGTGCGCAACGGGTATGCATGGCGGACGTGGGGTGCAATTGCCTAGGTCTTTGATGGATTCGGTAGTGCATGCTGGTCCACCCCGTGGCACATCTATGTGCCCCTTCAAATCGTTGTTGTCCGTCACGCAGGCAGAATGTACGCCCAAAGCGTTCCCAAGCCCAGTACATTCGATTGACTGGCATGTGATCATTAGAGGTGGCCACCCTGATCCGTTAATAGCGGACAGAGGTTAATTTCCGTTAATTTTCAGTTAATTAACGGAAAATAACGAAAAAAGACAAAAATTAACCAAAAATTAACGGATTTTTGGATTTTTGGGGGATTTTTGGGTTTTAGCCATACTTATAGTTTATGGAATTTGCTATTAGAGAGTATGTTTGTATTTTATTTCAACCTATACATACTAGATTTTTAACTAGCTGCAGTTGTTGTGATTTTTGGTTTTTTTTTTCGATTTTTTTGGGACTTTTTTTGTTTTTTCTGAATTTTTCTCCCTTTTTCTTTAACGAAATTTAACGGACAGCTGATAAACATTAACGAACCGGACTTAACGGACCGGATGGCATCTTTAAGTGGCCACCTCTAGTGATCATCACATTGTGATTTGACGCCCTTGGGGTATGTGAAGTGTTGCGTTGGGCCCACCCGCCGCCAATTGCCCCCATGGCATTGGTACCCTCAGGTGAGTCCCCTGTGCTGCCGGCACCGTGCCAGTGGTGATGGCGTCGGTAGAGAGGGTGTTGTGCATAAGCTAGAAATACCGACATACGGCTTAAAATTTTGAGAAAAACCATTATTCTTTAAGGCTGTGAGTGGCCATAAATTGATTATTGCTTCGGAGGTGTATTAGAGTGGGGTGGGGAATTCTTTGTTGCTTTCGGCTGGAGTTCCCGGCCCGTGGTCTGGCAAGGGAAAAAGCCGTTGTTACCCGGGCTACAGCGGTTATTGTATGGGTGGCTCTTGCTTCTCGAGATCATGTCGAGGGGTGGGGGCCGGGGCGATTCGTTGCTTTCGGCGGAAGTACCGAGCGCGGCTTGGCGAAAAAGGTTGTTGTTTGAAGCGCGGGAGTTAATGGGCCTTTGGCGTGTTTATTTTCTCCAATCGAGCTCCGGCCGTGAGCTGCCATACCGAGGATATCACGGTAGGGGGTGAAAATGGGCGGCTAGCGCTTCTCAAGATGCGTGCTCGGGGTGGGGCGGGGGGAATGTTGTTTTGCTCGGCTGGAGTACCGGCCGCGGCTTGGCCGGGAAAGAGCCACTGTCACTGGGATCGTGGTGTGCATGGGCGGTTGTTGCTTCTCCGAGATCGTGTCGGGGTGGGGCGGGGGGATTGTTGTTGTGCTTGGTTAGAGTACCGGCCCATGCTTGGTCCGGAAAGGGCTATTGTTTTGTGAAGGCACTGGGTGGATGGGCGTTTGGTAACGTGTTCTATTTTCTCCTATGCAAGCTCCGGCCATGAGCCTACCACACCAAGGGATAACGCAGGTAAGGGGTGAACTAGGCCACTGTTGCTTCTCCAAGATCATGTCAGGGTGGGGCGGGG